>ML785654.1:62602-76745 GCA_009831015.1 Picea engelmannii | reverse complement strand
GATTGGACAAGGAGGAAAGGAATAAATTCTAAAAGAGATAAGAAGAAGGAGGAAATTGGAAGAGCATATTGCTTTGGGAGATTTTACAGGGACACTGCTATTGTTCGGAACTTTGGGCTCAGGGGTCAGGAAACCGCAAAGATTCATGGAGCTAGGGAGTTAGAGAGGTTTTTCCTAGTTGGATAGGAGGTTAATATTCAGTTGGCTAGTTTGGGCAAGAAGAAGAATAGGTGAACCAGGAGGATAAATCAACCAACCTGCAGGTCGAGGTATGTATTTTATTATGTTGTTGTTGTTGTTATGTTATTGTTGTTAATATGTTTTTGTTGTTATTATTTTTTTTACCAGTTTATTCCTGATATAATGAAAACCATGAAACAAAACCATAAACTAAATTGAAGTTATTTCAATAGGAGATAACAATATATATATATATATATATATATATATATATATATTGTCAAGGCCTTAGAAATGGTATCAAAGCCCAGTTTCAAAACTGAAACATGGGCTTGACCTACCACATAATTGTTCAATTTGTTCCCCAAACCCCTAACCTACAACCTAGAAATCCTTTATTTACAAAACATAAAACCTATGAAGACTACCCAGAAGAACCTTGTTCCAACCACATGTATTAATCTTCACCTGCATAGCCAAAAAATTAACAGAGTTAGATTCATAAATATTGTAAAATAAACAAAAGACCTTGTACAAAAAAATAAAAAATAAAAATGTTATTGGGGTTATTATTTATTGACCCAAATCTCCATTTATATACCAAGTCAGATGAAAAACTAGCCAACACACAATACTAAATCCCGAAACATAGGGCCAAGCGCTTAACACAAATCCACAAGGAGGGAGCCCACAAGGGGCGGTGCACCATGAATACAAAAAATATGTTTAGCCACAAACCTCCCATACTATGCGCCAAACCCTCATACAACCCATCGACTTCACAAATTGAAGGACAAGTAAATTTTATCCCAATATTTGACTATTGTGCTCACTAATATCAAGCATCAAGCCACCAAGGAGGAGCTGACAAGGGGCACACCATTCTTACACTACATGCTTTCCCAAGGGCCAAACCATTCTTTCCCAGAAAAACGTTATGAAATTAAATATCTCTAAATGGAAAAATAGAATGGAAATGAAAAATGAAGAGGAATGCACCACAACGCTATTCTCCTTGATAGTTGACCTACATCCTCAAACTGTCCCAGAAACCTGAGAGTAGTGGTTGTAAAGAGAAAAATGGGAAGAAGAAGCACTGCAAATCCGAGCTGTACAATCCAAGAGCGTTGGAGATATATTTCGAGCATATGGTGTTTATTTCGGCCAAAAGTTTGCCCACAAAGAGTCCAAAGAACATTTACAATTCCCATCAAGATGCCAGAATCAAACCCTACAATGAGACCCACAACCAAAGAAAATGTTGCTAGTTCCAAATCACCGATGTGCCCCACGAATTCCTGTGTAATCATAGTTAAACTAGAGGCTGCTAATCGATTGACAATATCCACGATGAAAATGCTCCATATGCATTTGGACTCTGCCCAAAATGATTTGTTGCAGGTAGTGGTCACTGAAGCTGGTGAAAAATCCTCCCTAGTCCTATTGTACCCATTTGGGTAGAGAGGACTACAGAGCTTCCCTTCTTCCATATTGGAGGACTATCTGTAGAGAAAAATGACTTGCCGACTCCAAACCCTTTGCACTACTACATCAAATAATGTTGCAATAGGGAAACTCAAACCTGTTGGACGGTTTATATCCATCCAATCTATAGCAGGAATGGGATAAAACTCTAGATCCCTGACAAACATGAGTTGGAATCCTGGAGATATACAAGAATGTATTGATAATCAAAAGGAGATACCAAGTTTTTACCAAACTCATGCAGCGAACTGCAAAGCTTTGGCCTCGTTCTCTTCGAGCCAGACAATGAGCGAAGTGAGGAGGAAAGACGACGAGTAGGGTTCACGTGTCTCAATTTTTATTTTTTTTCGCTAAGAGCGGGAAGGGAAACATGTAGAATCCCATGCAGCTATGGGTTGCATGCCATATGCAGGTCTGAGTTGTGTGCCATAAGGAAGTTTATTTATTTATTTATTTTAATCAAAACTAATTCTTTATTTAAGTTCCTTATTTCTTAATTTATTTTATATATAATTGTTTTAAATTTTATTTTATTTATTTATTATTAGTATTATTTAAAAAAAATTATTCATATTATAAAACAAGGGGGGATTTAAATTTAAATTATAATAATTATATATTTTTTTATATCTAATTCATTTTTTTTGTTTGTACAAATGAAATTTAGTTTAACTTACACATGATTATAATTAATCATAATTAATTATCCATAAATTTATCTATTTATTCATAAATATATATAATTTAAGCTACTTGTTGGTATGGTTATATATATAGTTCATTGCTAAATTAAAAATATAACAAGGAATTGGTAAGTAAATGTCTAAAATAGTAGGATAAATAAGATTAATGTAATGAATAGAAAACACATGGGAAACTGAGGTATTGCAATGACAATTAAAAATAATATCCTACGGGTGATTAATACAAGTGTGTATTGATTTAGGGAAGTGATCTACAACCAGGAAGGGTTAGACATTTGATTGAATAGATAAATTAGGATAATTGGTGAGTACCCCACAGTGATATCCTAGCTAGTGAGGTGAGAGAGTTGGTAGTTTACTTAGGAAAACATAGTCATGTTTTAGTTGATGGACAATGCCTTGAACTAGTGGGGTAACTTGGAGAGGCAATTGCACCTTACCCCAGACACCATCTCATGCAAGATTTTTGAGTAAAGGTTCTAGAGGAAATATTTTCCTACATACTATGAGTAACAACAGGTGGGAGAATTTGATGCTCTAGTTCAGGGAAAGAATACCATGGAAGAGTATGAGATCATGTTCATGGACTTAGTAAAATATGTCTCATACATGGATGCCGATCAAAGTCAAGAAAATCATTTTGTGTACGGGTTAAACCCTAAGATAAGGGACATGGTACGAATGTGGAAAGCATCTTCAGAAGTTGAAACAATTGAAAATTATCGTTACATGGAGGAGCATATGAGATTAAATGAAGGCATGAGGTCAACCATTCCACAACATCCTAGATTCATGGGGAAGGCCCCTAGGACTTCATCCAAGGGAGGAACCTCTAGGCCACCTCCTTATGGAAAAAGAGTCGCACCTAGAGTAGTTACAACATGTATTTCAATGGAAATGAGTACAACATCCCACTCATCATGAACCGTGACAGAAGAAAATCCATGACCTTCTCGACGAGCAGTTAGTAAGGGAAGGGGTTCAAGGGGAATAACTCATTTCAGAGACCATCACAGGGCAGTGTGCAGGTTACATTAGGTGTTACTTGTTGGGGGTGTGGAGGACCTCATTACCAACATGATTTTAGAGAGTAACAAAAATGCTTTGTGTGTAAAGAAGGAAAGGCCCCGATGGGAAGAGCAAGTGGTAGCCACCAAATTTATGCAACAATTGATAACCACAAGGTAGAGCATCAATCCACTATGGTGGATTTGTCAGGTATGCTAAATCATGTCAATGTTAAGATTTTATTTGATTCTAGTGCTACAGATAGTTTCATTTCACCTTATGCATTAGAAAAGTTTGGTTTGGCATTCTACGAGCACGATGAATTTAAACAAGTCGAGATCGATTCAGGGGGAAAAAATGAAGTAGGACCTAGTGTCATTAATTGTCTAGTATGCATGGGGGTGTGTACTACTAGGTTGAAGGTGTACGTCATTACTCTAGGGAAATATGAGCTAATCCTTGGAATGGAATAGTTAGAAGCCCATCGATCTTTGGTAGATTGTTTCCTGAAAAAGGGTGCTTTATGTTGACAATGAAGGAAGGTCAGTACAGATCCACGGTGTACGAAGGAAGGTGTCTCTATGATTTATCTCTACCATAAAGGTTAAACATTGCATGAGACAAGGTTGTCGATTATATGTAGTGGAAGAAGTCAATGAAGGGAAAGGACCTTCCATGGATCACTATCCAGTATTGTCAGAGTTTGAGGATGTTTTTCTGAAAGAGTTACCAGGGTTACCTCCTGAAAGGGAGCTTCATTTTACCATTGAGATAAAACCTAGTGCAGAGCCAATTTCCAAGACACCATATAGGATGATGGAGCCGGAAATTTGTGAGTTGCAGATGCAGTTGAAGGAACTACTTGAGTTAGGGATAATAAGTCCTAGTGTCTCACCTTGGGGTGCACCAGTAATTTATATCAAGAAGAAGGATGGTTCCTTACGACCGTGTATAGATTATAGGGACTTGAACCATGCTATAGTGAAAAAATAGGTACCCAGTTCCACGGATAGATGAATTCATTGATCAAATGAAAGGAGCAACAGAGTTCTCAAAAATTGATTTGTGATTAGGGTATCACCAGTTAAGGATTAAGGAAGGTGATATTCCTAAAACTACCTTTCGAACTCAGTTTGGGAATTATGAGGTTGTTGTAGTACCTTTTGGTTTCACCAATGTGCCAACAATATTCATGATCCTCATGAATGGTGTATTCTGAAAGTACTTAGACCGCTTTGTACAGGTCTTTCTGGATGATATCCTCATTTATTCCAAGAAGAAAAGAGAACAAGATGAACACTTGTGAGTGGTGTTGTCGTCCTTAGAGAGAAAAAATTGTATGGAAAGTTGTCAAAGTGTTCTTTCTTCTAGAAATAAATTGACTATTTTAGGTCATATCATTTCCAGTGAAGGAATCTTTTTAGACCTAGAAAAGGTAAAGGCCATTATGGAATGGAAAGTTCCTAAATATTCTCATGAGGTAAGAAGCTTCATGGGGCTAGAAGGACATTATTGCAGGTTTGTGGAAGGGCTATATAAGATAGTGAAACCCATCACCACCTTGCAGTGCAAGGCAGTCAAGTATGAATGGAAAACATAATGCGTTATTGAATTTATTGATCTTAAGAGGTTATTAACTAGTGCACGAATTCTACAAGTGTCGGATATGGAAAAGACTTCACAATCTGCACGGATTCCTCGAAGTAAGGATTGGTGGTCGTGATAATGAAAGATGGGGGAGTGATAGCGTATGCAACAAGAAAGTTGAAGCAAAATGAGGATCTTTACGCTACTCATGATTTAGAGTTGGTAGATATAATGCTAGCTTTGAAGCTTTGGAGGCATTATCTAGTAAGGTGAATCTTTGAGATCAAAAATGACCATGAAAGCTTAAAGCATCTCTTCACTCAAAGGGACATCAGTACCATGTAGAGGTAATGAAGTGATTTTATGAGTGAGTACGATTTTGGAATTTCATACATCAAGGGAAAGGAGAATGCATTCATGGACACCTTGAGAAGGAGACCGCGTGTATTCTTCTTGGTACCCTTAAAAGTTAATTTGAGGGAGCGTGTGTTGGGGAAACTTCTTGGAGATAGTTGGTATTTAAAGGTTACTTCAACCCTCTAGAGTTGGAGGAAATTAGATCCAAAGTATGAAGCATATATCCTGGACACAGATGGATTATTAAGGTATCAAGGAAGGATGTACATCCCTGAAGTCGGGGATATTCAAAGAATCATACTCAAGGAATCCCATAGAGCACTTTATTGTGCACATCTGAGTGTGAAGAAAATGTATGTAGACATGAAGAAGATTTTATTCTGGGTAGGAATGAAGCGTTATGTAGTCCATTTTGTCACTAAGTGCCTAGAGTGTCAACAAGTGAAGGATGACCATCACCACCGAGAAGGTTTCCTACAACCACGTGATTTCCTATGTCCAAGTGGAAAGTCATTTCTAGGGATTTTATTGTGGGATTTCCGCTCACATCGCATAGACACAATGGCATTCTTGTGATTGTTGATGAGTTGACCAAGAGTTCTCATTTTATTCTAGTTAGAGAAACTTATGATGTAACATATGTGGCACACGTGTTTATAAGTGAGGTCATTCATCTGCACGAGTTACCCAAGAACATCAGTTCATATAGGGAATCCCAATTCACATCTAGATTTTGGACAAGTTTGCAGTCAACATTGGGAACTTAGTTGAACTTAAGCACACCATATCCTCCCAAAACATATGGGAAAACTAAGAGAGTAAATGAGGTTATGGAAGACATGCTTAAGATGTATGTCATGAATAATCAAACCCATTGGGAGAAGTACCTACCTTTGGTAGATCTCACCTACAATAAAAATTTTCGTAGCTCCATTGGAATGCCAGCCTATGAAGCTTTGTATGGAAGTACATGTAGGACACCATTGAGTTGGGAAAGGTTAGAAGACTGAGTGGCAGTTGGGCCAAAATTGATTAAAGATATGGAGGAAAAGGTGATTCATATTCGACATCGACTAAAGGAAGCACATGATAGACAAAAAAGTTAGGTTGTTTCATATAGGAATGACCAAAGTTATAAAGTGGGATATCAAGTTTTCATTCGTATCATGCCTTATAAGACTACCATTCAGTTCAGGAAGGGAACAAAGTTATTGCCTTGATTTATAGGACCATTCAAAATACAAGAGAGAATTGGACCCATTTCCTATCATCTTGTACTACCACTCCACTTGCATAAAACTCATAATGTTTTTCATGTATCTATTCTACGTCATTATGTTGCTGACAAATTTCGTAAACGGAACTGGAAGGAATTGCAAGTATAGGACGCGGGAACCCTCATGATTGAACCATTACATGTATTGGACTGTAGGGTTTGACATCTCATGAATCATTTGGTATACCAATTTAAGGTCCAATAGGGAAAGTATAGCCCAGGATATGTTACTTGGGAGGATGCATAGGCCTTATGATGAGATCATCCCTAACTTTTTTGACCACCTCGGGAATATTTTTCCCGAAGGTTGGGTGTATGTAATGCCACCTTTTGACTTGTATAGCTAGAATTACTTAAGGCATAATCATCGTTTATTTTCTATTAACTATGAAACTAATAACGATACACTTGAAATTTTAAGACATATGGACCTATGTGAATGTCAATTCTATGAATGTTTATTGTTATTTGAATTATGATGGATATTATGCAATCTATTTCTAACTTGAAAATTTTGACATTTAAAGTTGTTGGTACATGGATACTGAATTTAGGATATGATTAAATGCATTTACATGATAATAATGCATGGATATGTATGAGTCTATGTCATAAACTAATCTACAGGTCAATGGGCTATGAAATATCCAAAGGATAATGATAACAAAATTTTGATGTCGTGAACATCAACCGAGAAACAATATGGTATGAATATTTGTATGTGAAATTATGTTGGTTTAAATGCATTGCTATGATATGTGGACAAGTGCAGGTTTTTCAGGTGGCGAGACTGCCTAAATTTGAATATACGATGATAGGGTCCATGGTAGGGTGTTGACCCTAGTTCTATTAGGAAGGGTGGAGGCATTTCCCACCATCTATCCTATGAAACCTGGAGTCATGGGAGGACGGTGTTATCTCATGCTCCCCTAGATGTGTGATGATGACTTCTAGTTTCCTGCTGGGGAAGCTTGGTCAAGAGAGTTGACACTTCCACTTACGGGTTCTATCTGGAATTAGGTCAATATAGTTGACGCTCCAAGATAGTCCATTAGAGGAAGGATAGGGATGAAAGATGAAAGTAGGTTAGGGAGGAAGGATGACTAGAAGTAGTCAAGAGTGTGTGGATTTTTCACCTTATAGTAGAATTTATTGTTTTGTTCTTTTTGAAAAATATGTATATATGTATATTTATAATTTCTTGACTGAACTACAATTATCTAAGTGAATTTTGCTTGTGCTAAATTATTATAATTGAAGGATTTTGCAAATATTTTAAATGGTCTACTATCTTTTATGAAATGAATGATCTTGTTGAGTCAATTGGACGTTACAATAATTACTTTAGGTGTGATAATTATTTTCATCAGTACATGTGTGAGTCTTGTATGTGCTAGCTACACATGCATGCCTTGCACATGTACACTAGTATGTATAAGTTTTTTAAATTGACGATGTTGTTTATTTGATGTCGATGTATGAATCATGTGTCATTACCCTTTTATCATAAATTACTCTAACTTTAGGACAAATTTTATTGAAGGGTGGGTGTATGTAACAACCCAATTTGATTATTTAGTTATCATAATTGTTAATTTAAATAAAATTAATTAATAAAATAAATTAAATGTGTCTCTTATTATTTTATTATTAAAAAGGTAGGTGAAGTAATTAATGAGGGGATAAGGTTGTTGGGGAATTAATGAGGGGATAAGGTAATTGGGGAGTTGAATTAGGGGGAGGGATTCGATAGAGGAGGATAAGGAAGAGGGGAGAGGACTTGGAGAAGGGTCATTTTTTGGTTTTGGGGAGAAATTGGGGAAGGAGGAGGCAAGGAAGAAATTATGAAAGAGAGAGGAAGAAGGAAGAACTTGAAAGAATAGATTGTTTTGGGAGCTTTTACAGGGACATTGTTGTTGCTGGGAAATTTGGGCTCAGGGGCCAGGAAACCACAAGGATTCTTGGATCTAAGGAGTCAGAGAGGCTATTCGTAGTTGGCTGGGAGGTTAATATTCAGTTGGGCAATTTGTGCAAGAGAAAGAACAAGTGAAGCAGGGGTCTAAATCAACCAACCTACAGGTCAAGGTATGTATTTTATTATGCTTTTTTTATTTTTATTATGTTGTTTACCAATTTATTTCTGGTATAAGGAAAACCATGAAAGAAAAGCATAAACTAAATTACAGTTATTTCAATAGGAGGTAACAAAATATATATTTATTCTATTTTATTGAGGCCCTGAAATAGGAAGGCCTTAGATCAGAACAATGATACCTACATCGCTTTTCTCTTTATGCTCATCCATGGCTATCTACTATTGTTGACATTCCATGTTGATAAATGCATTGATCATCATCCAAGTGTTCCCATACAATATACAATTTGGATGGATGACCAATACAGTGCACACTGATGTCATGATCATTTAAATTTAGTTTGAATTTTGAATTTAGTAAAGGAGCGAGATTTTCATATTTGAATTTCACAGGTATGTGCGTTCAATATTTTTTCATTAAAAAAAAGTTGACAATGGACTTGAGAGCTTTTCTAGCTTAAAATTCATCTACTTAGATTCGATTTCGAGTCAGTTCTCGACAAAGGTGAAGGCCATCTTCGAGGCTTCCAAGCTTTGCTTCCTCTTGACATTCATATCTCAGGAAGAATACTTTGTGATTCCTTGTCCTCATCACCTTGGGAATGAAGATCCATGGAGAAAAAATTCAAACCCCTTTCCTAGATCAGACCCATGTAGTTGATGTGAGGGTTGACGTCGCTACCAAGGCCTAGTGGAATTTACTATAATCAATGTGTGTTGTTGGCTCAAGCTTTGGAGGTCATAGCAGGTGAATGATGAAATACTTTGTCTTGACAACTAAAGGTCACAAAAATAATATGACATAATGCTTTGGATCAATTATATCATACATAGATCTGGGTTTAATAGAAATCAACACATATACTGGTATATATATTGATATAATATATTGGTATATATATCAATATACATATGTCGGTATATATACATATGTCGGTATATATACCGACCAATATATGTGGGTATATATACCAGTATATATATCGACCTATTGGTATATATATTGATCGGTTGGTATATATATTGGTATATATACCGACATATATAACGGTATATATACCAATATATATGTTGGTATATATGTTGATCAATATATATACCAACATAATACGTTAGTATATATACTAGTATATATATAGATCGATATATATGTCAATATATATATCGTTACATATATTGGTATATATATCGACTCACATATATACTAACTGACATATATAGTGACTAACATATATTCCAATATATATACCGACATATTATATATATATATATATATATATATATATATATATATATCAATTGCCATATAAACCGACATATATATTAGCATATATACCGGTATATATACCAACATATATATTGGTATATATACTAATATACCAGTATATATACTAGTATATGTGCATATACTGTATATACAGAAGCACTTCCTTATATCATATCCTCACCATGGTATTATAGTTCCTCTTCCTCCATCCTTCCATCCTCAAAATTTTTATATCGATTGGTATATATACCGACATATATATTGGTATATATACTAATATACCAATATATATATTAGTATATATGCATGTGCCATATATACGAAAGCGCTTCCTTATATGAAATACTCACCATGGTATAATAGTTCTTCTTCCTCCATCTTTCCATCCTCAAAATTGTTTTGGAAAATCAAATCCACACATACACACTTTTTTCCAAGGAAGACCTCAAACAACCCTTTTCTCTTCCCTGGAATATTTAGATGGAGCCCGACTTAACAATCATTCATAATAGGATGGTAACCTCAAGGGACTACTATATTTGAATTTGTTACTCATGGCCTCCTCTCTGACACAATGATTTAGGTAGATGGTTCAACCTAGTTGAACTAAGCCTTGGGTCTTTAATGTAACTATATATATTAAATAAGAAAATCGAAAATGAGAAATTGAACATATTGAAAAACACAAAATTGTATAAAACTTGACATGCATGGTATAAAATTACTAAGCTTGATGTCAAGTCTACATCGCAAAGTTATTCGTTGTTTATTAAAATGCATGAAATTAATATGTTGTATATATTTATGTAAAGTGGCCATAAATTTAATGATAAACATTATACCCTTAATAAACGACATAGAGTGCATGGTCATAAATGGAAGTCACTATTAGTATAACAGTAAATAATAATAATCAATGTAGAAGGGAACACAAGTAATGATAACTCTAAAGAGAGGTCTATCATGCAATACACTAGTTGCATGCATTATTCTTTTTTCTAGTACTACACATTCCATGGTTTAATAATTTGATTTGCTTAATAAGTGTTGATCGTTATACACTACAACACTTATATATATATGTGTACGTGTGTTAAGATACATTCTTGAACATCACGAAAAAAAAAGTGTCATAAATATGATAAATCTAAAGAGAGGTCAATCATGCATGCATATGTTACACTAGTTGCATGTATTATTAATTTTTTTCCAATTACACATCACTTGGTTTAATAATTTAACATGTTTAACAAATTTTGATTTGTATATGCTATAAAACTTATATATATATCTCGACATTAATTAAAACAAAAAGAGAGAAAAGTAAATATTAATATATATATATATATATATATATATATTTTATGATAAAAGAATGTATAAAATAATTATAAAATAACTTCATAATATTTGTGAATAAATATATTAATAGATATTAAAATATAGTCCTCGATTATAATAAAAAAATAAGACATGTTAATCTTAAGATATACATTTTATTCTTTTCAAATATAGAAGAATTAATTAGAAGAATTAATTGAATTGTCAATTGGATTTAGTATGAGTGGTTTGTGTTTAGGGATGTTGGTTTGTGTTGAGGGGATGACATGTTAATATTTTTTTTTTATATGCATGGTATTGATGCTTAATAAGTTTTAAGGAAATTAGTATTTTTTTTTTTTTTTTCCATAAGCATAATTAATGAATATTTTTCTACATTTTCTGAATGAATTTACTTACATTTACAATTAAATTATATAATAATAATTTAAAATTATTTTAATGTATTTTTTTTTAAATTAAATTTGTTTGAATTTAAATTGTATAATATTAATTATAAATTACCATTAACATGTTTAAATGTTATCCTTAATATAGGTGTAAACTTGTCTTAAAAACAATTATTGAGAACCCATGATAATGCATAAGCCAATAGTTTATATAGTTTATATAGATATCAAAACTACAATAATGAGCCTCACTTGAAGCATAATCAACCATAAACAACACAATTACTTTATAAAAATATAACAAAAAATTCAATTCATAGACATCCAACTTGTGTTCCATATTAAAACAAGGGGAGTCGCAAAGTAGCAAGCCCCTGCCCTACAAGTGCTTGGCACATGTCAAGTGACTAGAAAATTTAATAGCATCCATGTGAGAGCAAAATACCCACCCATATTTATAAATATGGGTAAACACATTTTTTAGCTAGAACCTATGCCACCTATGCCAAAGGTAGTTTGAATAAATGACTTGAAAACATTTTGGTCAATGATAATTATAATATTATTATTAATAATTAAGACATAATTTTCGCTGCAAATAAAGCTTATGTCAAATTCCATCTATACAGTGGAGGACCACCATGTTGACATTAAAGGCTTACCTCCATAATATATTGTCCATCAACCGCAACTAGCATTAAAATTTCAAAGAATTTGACGCTAATATTTTGAACTATGCATAAAGCAATGCATAGTTCCATTTGACACTTTTGCCTCTATGGTTCCATTTGCCTCTACATAAGATCTCACAACGTACTCTTATAGTTTTACTGGAAACTACAACCTTTACCCCTACAGTGTTTTGCTGACACGACTTCATTTCCCTGTGCTCCAAGATTGCATTGTTACCTCCATAATTTGGGTTTCTCACTAAACCAAGCTTGGGGATGAGTGTTTAGATGAAACATTTTTGGTTGGTACAAGTGTTATCATATCCTAAATATATTCATATCATTTAAAGATAAAATCTGCCAAACAACCACACAGTGAGGCTATGCTCACTTCTCTAACTTCAATGAAGACGGATTACATCCTTATATAGGAAAAGACTCTACCGAGTCGGTTACATGCAAGATAAAGACAACTAGACTCTTAACTATGAACTGAATCTTAACACGCCTACAAGTGACTCTCACAACTGAAGCTTATAACTGGTGCTTACAATTGATGCTTACAACTGGCGCTTACTCCATTATTTCCAAGTCTCCCCCTTAATGGAGAATGTATTGACTTCTACACCTAACTTCTCCCTAAACAACTCAAACTTAATCTTTCCAAGAGACTTAGTGAAAATATCAACAACATTTTCACTAGTATTACAATACACAAGAGTTATTTCATTTGACTGCAACTTTTCTCGAACAAAATGATACTGAGCTTCAACATGCTTTGTCCTTGCATGAAAAATCAGATTCTTCGCAATATTGATTGAAATTTGATTACCACATCTGATCATCATAGGTTCCTTTCGTTCTTCTCCAACATCTTGAAGAAGTCTTCTTAACCAAATAGCTTCACAAGTTGTTTCACACAAGGCTTTATATTCTGCTTCAGTAGAAGACAAAGATACAGTAGGCTGCTTTTTACTACTCCATGAAACAAACCCGGATCCAATGATGAACGCATATCCAGTGGTTGATCTTCGATCATCCAGATTGCCAGCCCAATCATAATCTGAATAACCTGTCAACTCAACATTAGATGCATCAGTATATTTAATACCGTAATCAAGTGTACCTTTTAGATACCTGAGTACTGTCTTTGTTGGATTCAAATGGCTTTCATGAGGTTTCGCCATGAACTGACTTAACACACTCACAGAATATGAAATATCAGGTCTGGTTGTGGTGAGATAATTCAGACTACCCACCATCTGTCTATACACAGTGCCATTCACCTCTTTCAAACCATCATCACAAGAAAGTTTCACATTCCATTGCATGGGAACAGTAGAAGACTTACACTTATCCATTTTAAATCTCTTAAGTATTTCTCTGATATACTTACTCTGACAAACAAAATTTTGGCTTGCATTTCTCCAAACTTCAAGACCTAGGCAGTAATGTAACTCACCAAGATCTTTCATTTCAAATACCTTTGATAACTACTACTTGATTTCATCAATTAACTTCTCTGCATTTCCTGTAATTATTAAATCATCAACATATAATGAAATCAATACTATATACCCCTATTCATCAAATTTGGTATACATATTTGGATCACTTTTTCTCCTCATAAAACCCTATTAAAGAAAGAAAGAGTCTATCTTTTCATACCATGACCTAGGTGCCTGTTTTAGTCCATACAATGCTTTCTTTAACTTACACACTAAGTGTTCTTGCCCCTTTTCAACAAACCCTTCAGGCTGAGTAAGGTAAACCTCTTCCTTTA
>ML785653.1:282415-308614 GCA_009831015.1 Picea engelmannii | reverse complement strand
ATCTCGGTCCAATTACCCGTCAGCCGTTGGGTCTGGAGAAGCTGCGCAGGGGTTAAATGCAGGGGTAGGCATGCGAGGAAGAGATCCGAGCCATCAGATCTGGAGCAGAAATCCCGTAAGCCGTTGATCTCGGTAGGACACGTGTCAGCGTTTGGGAGGCGTTGAGATTTTTACCATCGGAGATTTACGGAGTATAGAACTGTTACATATTGAAATCGCGATACGCGATTTCCCGAGCAGATCTGGACCGTCCATTGTGCAGGACGCATGTTAGAGGATCCCGTAGAGTCGTGGATCGGGAAATCGGAGTTCTCGAGGCCATGAGAACCAGGACATCATAAGTCCCGAAACCCCGAGAATCAATCTGGGCTGTCCGTCTGCGAGGACAGGTGGCAAAGGATCGGGCGTCATCGGAGTTTTGTTCATCGGAGTTTCGATGGTAAGGAAATTGTGCAACAGGAAATCGCGATCCGCGATTTCCCGATGGGATCTGAGCCGTTCATGATGAGGACGCGTGTCAGAGGATCCCGAGGGCTTGGGGTTCGGCATTTCGGGATTCTCGATGGCGAGAAAATCACATCCGGAGAACTCGCGAACCCCGAAAGCCCGACGTAATTACCTTAACACTTAAACCTTCTTCAAGGATTAATTAATGTCTGTTTAAGTAAGACTTGATTATATTGTGAAATCGGAGATCGCGGATTCGGGGTTCAGTAGGCGCCAAATCTTTGTTGTGGGAAGACCCGAATCCCGACAGGGTGTTACAAGGCCACAGTCACGGGGGCCGGTCATATAGACCCAGGTATAGCCAGTAGGGGCTAGCCCTTAGAGACGGAGCTCATCGAAATATCGGGGATCGGGAGTCTGTGAGGACAGAGGTTTGTGACGACAAAAGTCGCGAAATCCGGAAACCCCGATGAGAAGTTGTGATATAGGAACAGGTCGTATAGACCAAAGGCTTAACCAAGCGGGGCTGAGGCAAACCAGGGGCGCATCGAAAACTCATTCCATCGGAGATCGGGGATTCGAGAGGATGGGGACCCTCGACATCGCGACCTCTGAAACCCTGAATCCCGATATTGAACTAGGGATTGGCATTTTGCAAGTGCAGGTTTCTCGAGATTTCTCATTAGTGGGAGATCAATCCAAAATTTTTTAAAACTACGATATTGGGTGTGTTACAGTTGATCTCCTGACCAAGATGATCTTGACCGTTGATTTTCTCCAACTCCCCAAACAACCAAAATGAATACGAACCACAATGTTCCTCATTTTTCAAATTGTCGAATCAATCCTAGCTGTCGATTT
Source organism: Picea engelmannii (assembly GCA_009831015.1). Classification (NCBI taxonomy): domain Eukaryota; kingdom Viridiplantae; phylum Streptophyta; class Pinopsida; order Pinales; family Pinaceae; genus Picea; species Picea engelmannii. The sequence goes on along the minus strand of ML785653.1, from coordinate 307,306 downwards.
GGTAATTTCACCAAACTTTGTCCAGCATTATAGCGGCCATTAAAATTCTATTTTTTTGACCTTCTAAGTCGAACTTGGCTTCGCAACTTGCATTTCAAATCCATTAACTTCTTAGACAATCCTGGAATCATTCAAACTTAGATACGTTCACGAATTTGGGGGATTTCACTCAAACGCTTCCACCGTTTTTCCCCAAATTCGCACGGATATATATAAAATTTGTGACAATGAATCTTCCTGATTCACACTTGTTCTGGCCCGTAATAGTCCAATGTTTGAACCAGAAGCTCTTATACCTATTTGTAACATCCCCAGCCACCCAAGACGGGAAATGCCACTACAATTTTGCTCTATTACCAAATTGTAACATACCCAACCTCCCATAGGATGGGCATGCCACACCAAGAATGCACCTCTTGGATGATTTTGAATCTCTGATAATAATTAATTAATAAAGAAGCATGAAATACATACATGCAATGATTAAGATTCATACCACAACATAAAATACATGCACAATATACCATGCACAACATTAAATAGCAAGCATGCATATTATAGGTACAAATCTCAGGTATAATAATATAATACATAGTGGAAATAAATACACAAGCAAAGGAAACCGTAACAAAGAGCACTTATCTTTATAAAAGAAGACACCAACTGGGTTTCAGACCAAGGATGTTCCACCCAATCGTAGACACTGTTGTTCCAAGTCTCAACAACAATGTCACCCCTGAGCCAGGGCTATGAATCCACAAGGACGGTTCCATAGTGTTACTTGGCTTCCCAAACCAGTCAACACTCAATCTCTCACATGATTCTCCAACACTCATAGAAATCCATGCACCCAACTCTCTTCTACCCAGCCTACACCACCCAAGAGAATGGACCTCCACCCTTCTTTGCCACACAATCCCTCAAGCAGTCCTTCTCCTTCCAGGGCTCAAGTGCAGCTGGTCTAGAATCTCCATGCTGGGACTCTCAAGACTCATAGCTATGATCAAATTTGAACACATGCCAAGCATCTTAGAAATGCACGCCTCAAATCATGGCTAGATTACACCGTCAATATCTACAACCAACAACCGTGGTTGTTCTTCAATGGTCTGATTTCCTTTCCCAAGACAAACACGAAAGAGGAAAGATGAGTGAGTGAAGGAATGAATAGATTGCAGACTCCACGAGAGAGGATGAACATTGAACAAAACAATTGAATGACTCGTGAGGCGACCCAACAACACCAGAATGGGGATGGGAATGAGAGTGAGTGAATGACCAAAACGAATGAGAGAATTAGCCAACCGAGGAACCTCTTGGACTTCCCCCGAAGAGATCGCGTAACCGTTCCCCCCTCCACCCCCCCCATTACACAAAATGGGTAATATAAAATAAATAAGCACTTATCCCCTCAAGCCCCCTCTCTTGTGGAATCATATCCCCCTATAACTCTAGTCCTTGTTCGTCTAGCAGCCAACGATGTATTTATTATTAATAATGATCAAAACATTAGATTTCTTAAGCACACTGGAATTTTTATAATTGTTTGGGCACTCTAGTCTCTCAACAATGTAACAATACATTATTTAATATGGGGGCTCAAAACTCGGGGTGTTGCAAGTCTGTAGAGGGCCGCAGCCATTTAGAGCCTCCTTGATTATGCATTTATGTTCCAATCTCTAGATATGTATTTCACTTGGTGCCATTTTGATATATTCATGAGCATACTTTGGATATGTTGTCTCTAATTGTCTCTAATGCTTTGGAAACATGCTTTAAAATATTATTATTATTATTATTTTGTAAAAATTTAAATATTTTATGTATTTTTTAAAAAACCGGTTCATTGAAACCAGTTCGACCAGTTCATTACCAATTCCGATTCCAGTTCCGGTTCAGGTTTTCAAAACTATGACTGGAACATCTAGTAAACCCTTCAAAATTTAATCCTAGGAGGTACTTTCAAAGACAAAGCATGAGGTGTTGGAAGCAAAAATTGAATCCTCTCTGCAGCAGGCAAAGATGAACATGTTGACTCTTCTTGAGGCAAAGAAAAATAGAGGGTTGTTGCTTAGGAGAAGATGGCACTTTCCCTTTTGCAACAAATGTTGCAGGAAGATAATGATAAAGAGAGTTTGAAAACAATGTATGCAACAATATGTCAAAGAGTTAGAACATCATTCAAAAATAATTTGGGTCTTATAGAGGCTAAAAAAACTCATGCAGATGCAAAAGTTTGAAAGAACAAAAGGTCACCAACTCTCTGTATAGTTAGAGGGAAATGGAAATTAAAAATTTGAAGGAGAAGTTCAAAAAACAACTGCAAGGGAATGTAAGTATGGTGTACTTGATAAACTAAAAGAGGTTTACTTGTAATTGTAGAATATAAAAGAACTTAACAAACAAAATAAAATAGTGATCTAAAAAATAACGAGCCTATGTATTGATTCCCCAGCTCAGTGCTTGTTTTTTTTTTGTAAGTTGTTTGTTGAATTTCATGTCCACTTCTTTGACTTTACTTTCAATGATTTTATGCATTTTGTAGAACATTGGTTTTCTAGCTTAGTTCTTTGGAAACCTATTTCTAATGTTTATATGACCATTTATTTTTTATGGACTTGTGTTCTATAAAAAGATTGTTTGAAGGTCTTGAATAGGTTTTAGGTTATAGGTGTAATTGTTTAGCTATAACTCATCCACAATCATTCTCAAGGATTCAATTTCTTTTTATAAAGCTAGAACCATGGTCTTTGATGTTGTATCCAACATAGTGGTGATCGATTTATAAAGGGCTTTGGTTTCTTCCTTTGTGATTTTTTTATAGGGAGTTTCAACATCAATTACGCATCCTTCTCTTCATGACAAAGTCTTTCAACATCTCTTATCAAAGCTAGATCTAATTGAAAATTAAAACTAATTAATATATTTAATAATAAAATTTCTTTCATTTTAATAAAATAATAATATCATTATTTAAGTTTAATTGATAAATATATTTGAAAGTATTGAATCCACTTTTCAATTTTAACAATTTAAAATTCCAATTTCAATGAATATTTTATTACTAAATTCAAATAATTGAAAAAAATTCAAAATCATAAAATGTTTAACCTTTCATTTCACAACCCCCACTATACTTATCTCTCACATTGACCCCACTATACTTCTCTCTCTTTATAATGAGATACATTATTTTCACATATTTACTATACATTATTTAATAGAGAATCTTTATAAATGGATTCATGTTATTAGTTGTTTGTTCAAGTATTTAAAAATATAGATGAATTAGATACACTTGTCTTTTATTATGTATAAAACTTTGATAAATCCTAATGAGGTATGGTTAAGGTATGCTTACAATGTTGTCTTATGGGTTGATTTATTTGTTTTCGATTTATTTGTTATCTAATTTTTTTAATATAAGTGTTGTATCTTATTTGAATGTGTTTATCATTTCATTGATTTTATTTACTTAGTGTTTAATCTCTTTTCAATGTATTAACTGTGGCTTTTGGAGGATTGTGTGTTTAATCTCTTTTCAATGTATTAACTGTGGCTTTTGGAGGATTGTGATCTACAAAAAAACACAAATAAATATAATGTGAAGCTCATCTGGGTGGTCGGGTTTAATGAATCATCTAAGGTTTGGGTTTAATTGTGGGTTATTATGAACTTCATTGAATCTTATGGTAGGAAATGTTGGTAGCAAGAGCTAAGCTAAAGGACATGGTGAAATTACACTCACTTTAGTGCTAGTGGGTTGGCTTTGTACTGGTATCTATGTTGAAATCCAACTGTACTTGAGCCTTGATCCCAGTGTGTTAAAATAAAACCTCGCTTGAGCCATGTTATGCAATTTGGCAATACATCTAAACTAGTATACCTCTAAAGCGAGTAAAGAGAACGCTGAAAAAAATTGTGTAGCGTATCTTTTTGATAGAAAAAGCTCTTAACCCATAACCACCAAGTCACCTACCTAAGATTAATATGGATGAACTTCTCTCTTTATGAAGCAAACCACCAATTATTCAAAGTTATCATTAACCAACCAAATCAAAAGCAATGAAATAAAAATCAAACACTTACTATAACCAACTATTCGTATATTAATCGCAGCCATCCATTTCATTGCAATTTCTCAATCCTTTGCAACATCATTATTCTTGCCTACATGAAGATGGGGAAATATCTGTGTTGCAAGAATTCTCACAATAACAAAGGAGTCTTAACAAAACAAATCGAAGATTGTCTTCAACTTAATATTTTTTAACTTGATGTGATTTTTGTGCAATATTGTTGCTTTAGTGAAAGATTGAAAAGATCGATTTCCAATGAAGAGATAGAAATATTATTTTTTGGGGAAGAAGATTGAAATTTACATCAACCACCATCTACCTCAATGTTTTTAATACAATTCCATTTAGTAATAAGAAGGGTATTACAAACAAAGATGCATATTTGATCTCAAGACCATCCATGTAGAAAATTGTAACTATGGGAACCATAATGCAATTTGAATCTTTTACCCAAATTTTAGAAGAATAATATGTATAAAACAATCATTTTGGAAATATCTTTCAAACCATACAATGATCTCTTGAATCGGAATATATTTTCTAGATCCTGCCACAAATCCTCCTTGTTGTTTTATGAAAATTTCGTTTTTAAACTCACTGTAAAAAAAACATTGTCTTCATTTTGGGTAAAATTAATGTAAATTTAATTTTAAATGAGATCAATGACATCTGTAGAACATCTGTAGCAGCGGTTGCATTTCAAAGTCTATGAAATTAATTTGGAATTATCTGGGTAATTATTGCAGGATTCTTCGTCACTGTTTCGAATATTAGTAAAAGTAACTTAAATAAAATAGTATAAACTAAAAATATTTTTTTTCTTAGTCTTTAGATTTAGATAAATAAAAAGAAATTTAATAAATATGAACATGTTATAAAGTAAAATAGTATAAACTAATATATATATATATATATATATATATATATATGTATGTATGTATGTATGTATGTATGTATGTATGGCTATTCTTTAGATTTAGATAAATAAAAAGGTTTCTATTAAAAATATGAAAATGTTATAGCTTTTTAAATTTAAAGATGAAAAATAATAATAGGGTATCCACATCTCCTTAAATTTGAAACCCACATCTAATTTTAGTTTTCATATTTTGGTTTACTTTTTGTTTGAATATGGCAAATATATTATAAAAAAAATTAAAATACATTATTATTATTTAAAATATATTAAATATGTAAAAAACATTAATTTTATGTTAATTTTTTTTTTTAAAATACAAATTTTAAATTAATTTTAAAAATCTAAAATTAAATATGCCCCCTATTACATATGTTAATTAATCTCCCATAACTTAAAATAAAACTGCGATTTTATATCTGATATTTAACAAAACCACATTTTTAGCAATTGTTTAATAATAAGTTTTTGCATTGTCAAATCAAATCAAACATTATCAACAAGCGCTGTCAAATCAATTCAAAGCATTATGAATGAAAGTAATAAAACATGTCATCTTACGATTCCTATGGCCACTTGCTAGAGTCGATATTAATAATCCAAGTATATTAATAATTAAGACTAAGTTATCCAACAAGTCAAAGAAGCACATCATCAAAACTGCAAACTAATGATTTTGATGAGTATTAATTACACTTTATTATATATGGATGTCCCATGAGTATAGGATAGTATGAGTTTAATATGTATTCAGCGATTTATTATTATGAGTTTAATATGTCATTTTCTGAGAATAAAACTTGAGTTGGGAGAATAACACTTTATCACTTAAACTAAACTCAAATTAAAGTTAGATTAAACTCAATTAACAATGTCTCAATGAAATGTAAATTTTAATATTAAAAACACTTTAATATTAAAAAATATTAATCCACTTATTGTCGTTATGTATCAGAAATTGCCCTTTCGAACACCAGAACGGGATTTAGCGCACATATGGCGGAGGCGGAGGTACAAGACGGTGCCAATTGGTGCCCCGGTTAGCTAGTGGCGAAGGAGGGCTAAGCGGCTGTCTCCTTCTACTTATTTTCGCATAATTCTGCGTCAGATGCTGTAACTGTCGTATATTTCTGCCCTGCAAACGCCATGGATCCGCCTGGCTCATACTAATTTGGACCCCGTTTCCTGCAGCCACAAGTTCCCGAGAGAGTAGAAAATAAGTAAAAGGCTAAGTAGCAGTCATTTTTTGTAATGTAACTGAGATTGAAATTAGATCTTACCATCTGTGGAGTGCCCATGGCAGCCAATGTTTACAGAAAGCAGCAGAAAGAGCAGTGCGTATACCAAGCGAAGCATTATTAATGATATCAGACTTCTCTTCATCTTCTTCCCACACGGTAACACGCTGCTATTCGTGTGTTTATATATTAATGCAAGGCGCCGTGTGTGTTTATATATTAATGCAAGGCGCCGCCTGAGACGCGGTTGCAGTCAATGCAATGCCAGAACACGGCAATTTCCATGCTGGTGATGATCCCAATGTTGCATGATGATAATCCCAATGTAGCATCTAGACTCCACTCAACTGATCAAACTGAAGTGAAAAATGAAGAGAATATTCTCCTTAGAGGAATATTCTTCCTAAAATATAAGAGACTGAATAATAACGAATAAATAAGAAAAAAACCTTAGGAAAAAAAAATCCTAAGTGTGTGTGAAGTAACTCCAACAATGCAAGCATGTATGCAACTGACCCTATTATGTTCAATATCTCAAATGGACCACAAAATCTGGCTGCCAACTTTGTACAACTACCCAACTTCGAAAAGATCTTCTTGGGCTTTACTTTCAAAAGCACACACTCTCCTACTTTAAATTCTCTTGTTGTCTTATTTTTTTCGACATAAACCTTCTGTCTATCTTGAACTACCTTTAAATTCTGCTTAATTTTAACCATTTGGTCTTCCATTTCCTTGAGCAACTCTGGCCCAAGTACCACTCTATCTATTAGGTTGTCCCAACTTACTGGAGTACTGCATTTTCTACCATACAAGGCTTCAATTGAGCTCATCTTCAATGAAGCTTGATACCCATTATTATAGGAAAACTCAACCAAGTGCAAGTAATCTTCCCACTTAGATGGCTTATCCATCACATAGCTTCTTAACATGTCCTCAATTACTCGGTTGACCCTCTCTGTCTTCCCATATGACTGCGGATGTTATGATGTGCTAAAGTTCAGATTTGTACCAAATCCCTTAAATAATCCCTTCCAAAAATTTGAAGTAAACTTAGTGTCTCTGTCTGAGACAATTGTCCTAGGTATCCCATGCAACCTAGCAATTTCCCTCAGGTAAATTTCTGGAATATTAGCTGTTGTATGAGTTGTTTTCACATGAACAAAATGAGCAGCCTTTGTCAATTTATCAACCACTACCTTGATGGAATCATGTTGTCTTGTTGTCTTGGGTAATTTAATTATAAAATCAATGGTTATCACTTCCCATTTCTTCTCTGGAATTGATAATGGTTGTAGCAAACTCGTTGGGTGTCTATGCTCAACCTTTACTCTCTGACATTCCATACATCTGAGATGTAATCAACAAAATATTTTTTCATCCCCGACGAAAATAACTGGCTTCTTACTGCTGTAATTGTTTTCTGGTAACCGAGATGTCCAACATATGGAACATTATGCATTTCTTTTAATACCAAATTCCTAAGTTCTCCGGAACTAGGAACATAAATTATATTTTTATGCATAAGTAGTCCATCTTCCTTTATCTCATACTCTTTCATTTTATGTTGTACCTCCTCTTGCTGCAAGCTTTCCTTTACTTGTAGGTAATGCTGATCTATAACAACAACATCTAAAATTCTGCTCTTTAAGTCTGACTGATGCATACTGACAGTTGTAGCATGCAAGAGATGCACCCATCTACTAAGTGCATCAACAACTTTATTTTCTTTTCCCTTGATATGCTTGATGTCAAAGTCGTATTCGTTTGAAAATTCAAGCCTTCTTATTTTCCTAACATTCAATATTGGTTGTTCAAAAGATACTTCAGATCATTTTGTTCTATTCTTAATTCAAATCTCTTTTCCATGAGATAATGCTTCCACATATTCAATGCGTGAACAATGGCAACAAGCTCCAAATCATGTGTGGCATAATTCCTCTCATGTTCCTTAAGATTTCTGGACTCATAACTAATGACATACCCATTTTGAGTGAGGACTCCACCAAGCCCTTCTTTGCATGCATCTGTACATACCACAAAATTCTCATTTGGGTCAGCAATCTTCAAAATAGGTGCACTAGTAAGTAATTCCTTCAACGAATTAAAATTTTCTTCATATTTTGTTGTCCATTCAAATTTAATTCCCTTCTTTTGAAAAGAAGTGATGGGATGGACAATCTTAGAGAATCCTACTATAAACCTTCTGTAGTAACCAACTAACCCCATAAAAGATCCAACTTTTGAAACATTCATGGGTGTTGGACATCCTCTAATGGCTTCAATATTCTCAGGATCCATTGCTATACCTTGTTATGAAATAATGTGCCCCAAGTAATGGATTTGTTCTTGATAAAAAAAACACTTACTCAACTTGGCATACAATTGATGTTATCTCAACACTTGCAATACCAATCTTAGGTGATGTTCATGCTCCTCCTCAGACTTAGAATAGACAAGTATTTCATCCAAGAATACTATGACAAACTTATCCAAGTAATTTTTGAATATGCCATTCATTAAACACATAAAGACAGTTGGTGCATTGGACAATCCAAATGGAACCACTACAAACTCATAATGCCCATACCTGGTTCTAAAGGTTGTCTTATGGATGTCTTCTTCCTTGATTCGTACTTGATGGTATCCTGATCTCAAGTCTATCTTTGAAAATATATTTTCTCCTCTTAGCTAATCAAAGAGTTCATCAATTATGGGTAGAGGATACTTGGTATCCTGATCTCAAGTCTATCTTTGAAAATATATTTTATCCTCTTAGCTGATCAAAGAGTTCATCAATTATGGGTAGAGGATACTTGTTCTTTATAGTAGACTTATTCAGTCGTCGAAAGTCGATACACATCCTCAACGTTCCATCATTCTTTTTGAAAAAGAGTATTGGTGCTCCCCAAGGTGAAACACTTGAACGTATGTACCATTTCTTCAACAATTCCTCCAACTGCATTTGTAATTCTTTTAACTTGGGCGTACTCATTCTGTAAGGTGTTTTTGACATTAGGGTAGCTCCTGGTACTATATCAATAGATAAATCTATTTTCCTTTTTGGTGGAAACCCTGGTATTTCTTGTAATACATCCTTGAATTCTTGTAGTATCGAGAAATATTTAAGGCTTTCCCCCTTTGTATATTTTGGCTCCTCCACATGTGCTTCATACAATTGACATCCTTTTCTGAAACATCTCTTCAGTTGTAAGGCTGAAATCTCCCTTATAGAAATGAGTCTTGGAACTCCTTTCATAGTGCTCTATTTTCCATCTCCATCAAGACATGTAAATGTCTTGCTATGACAATCTAGGACAACATGATGCTTGTCCAACCAATCCATTCCAATTAGAATATCATAAGACCCCAATGGTATGATATTTATATCAACACTAGTATTCACACCATTAAGAGTTATGGAACAACTTCTGACCACATCATGGATTCTCCTTTTGGTTCCAGTGGCTAGTTGAACCAAACTTGATTTTCCAAGATTATTTTTGTCCAAATTTAAACTATCGACTATTTTAGGATCAATGTAACAAGGATTTGCTCCTGAATCAATTAAAATAACAACATGCTAATTTATGATCTTACCTTCCACCTTGATCATGTTGGATTGGTATTCTACTTGTCGATCATCTAAGGCTGCATAAATCCTTCCCATGTCTTTGATTGTTGTAGCCTCTTGGATGTTGTGTACAGTCTTCACTCTGTCCTTTATGTGTGGGAAATCCTTGTACAAGTGATCTTCTTTGCATCCCCAACATTGGATTGGTGGTCTTCCCCTTTTTCCCAAGGATTCTTTTTTCTTGGAATCATACTTAGCATATTGGTCTTGATGATTTTCATTAGGATCATTTCTATTGAAATAAGGTTTGAATCCCTTCCTCCTTTGATCAAACTTTTCATTTTTATTATCCTTCCAAGATTTCTGCATGGACTCTCTTCCTTGGCCTTGCTCATATAGGTATTTAGCCTTCCTGATGGCCTCAGTCAAGGTCTTGGGCTCATCATACCGAATCTTTTCTTTATAAAAGGCTGACAAACCACTCAAAAACCTATGTATCTTTACCTTTTCATCGTTTATAAACCCAACATACTTTAACAACCCAAATAACTTCTTCTCATACTCTACCATAGTCATGCTTCCCAGCTTAAGTTCAAAGAAATCTTGCATTTTCTTGTCATAAAAATGCTCTTAGAGGTACTCCTTCTAGAAATACTTCTTGAATTTCTTCCAAGTGATCATATTCTCATTAATATGTTCAACTTGCTTCAGTTGATCCCACCACATAGCAACTTTTCCATGTAAGTGGTGGGTGGCAATTCTGACTTCTAGATTTGATGAATAGTTATGCAATTGGAAATATCTCTTGAGTCCAAGCAACCATGCTTCAACATCGTCTTTGCTTTCTCTTTCACCATCAAAGGATGGTGGCTTAAGCTTTCTCAGATCTCCTTGCAAACTATCCACCTCATGTCTCCTTCTTTGGTGCCTAACATGAGACACCTCTGGAATGCTTAAGGAATATTCAGATGCATAAAACTTTATTGCTGAGTAAGGAGGTGAGTAGTGTCTATGAGCTCTACTAGGACTTTTGGAATAACCCACTCTTCCACGATCATCTCTTCTTTCATGACACCTACCTTCTTCCTCTTACTTTGAGCCATTCTTGGCTTGACCTTGCAACTGATTTAAGCTCTGCAGCACCTGAGCATTTATTTGACTTTTCTCTCTCTTTTTCCTCTCGTTCTCTGCCTTGTAGCTCTGCACTTCTATTTTCAGGCTCTTCAAAGTTTCTTTCTCCCCTTAGCCCTTGCGTTCGTTGGATATTGTCTCTACATTTCCAATTCTGGTATTCTAGCCTTCAACCTCTTTATCATGGCTGGAGGCTCCCTCACCTTCTTCCATTTCTTCAATACGCATTCTAAGTTGATATGTTTAAATCCCTTAATTCTGCAAAATGTGCAAGTGACCATTTTGTCAGAATTAAGCACATGATAAACAAAATTTTTCAATAATGCTACAAATCCTTTCAACTCGTGAAGAATATATATAAATAACACTTCCATGTTATCCCTGGGCCGATACATAAATCAATTCTGCACAGGCGCTTCCTTCAAACCGCTTCCTCAAGTGACCACGACTCGGAACCGTGGGCCAAATCCTTCCTGGCGCTTTTCTGTGTTAGAATTACTATATCTGATATCATGTGGTTTAAAATCGATCGAGGGCTGAGATCGACGGACAACAGGAGATATGGGATTCCGGGCTTTGGGAGTTCCGAACTGTCCACAATCTCAACTCTTCCAGAGTGCCAAGTCTCTGGACTGCAGGATCTCTTGCCCTGTATCCTATCCTGCTCAACGATTAGGATTTCCTTTGCAGCTCTGGGCTTTAGATCTTTCCGAAGCACCTCTCCACAGATCTGCTGGAGTGCCGAAATACCGGAGGTCCTCTCTTTCCTCCACGTATCACCTCCCAATCAACGGTGGATATTAACTCCTCCCTTCGGGAGTTCTTGACTCAAAGCAACCTACAACACAAATTCCCCAGAGTACCAAGTCTCCAGACCTTGGGATCTTACGCCACATGTCAACTGTAATCAATGGATGAGATGGAATCCAACCTTTGGACCTTCAGGAGTCCTCGACCCCAACTACTTATTCCTTGAATCCTATGAAGTGCCAAGTCTCCAGACTACGGGATCTACTGCCACTTTTGCTCTCCCGATCAACGGTGAGGATTTACTCCACTCTTCGGAGATTCAGGGGTTTCACCTTCATCACTTTTCGTTCCTTCAGAACATCGAACTGGCGAACTCCCAGAGTCTTCGTCGGTAACTAAGCACCAAGGGGTGCTACGTGGCATAAAATAAGGAACAGACAGGTGGCCCTATCTGACAGGTGACAGGTGTCATATACTAACTGACACGAACGATCTTTGGAAGATATGAAACAAGGCGACACGTGGAAATAATCAAGTGTATCCACGTCACCCTAGGTGATGTTAGCATGCCACGTCACTCTAGTGCCTCATGATTTCAGGACTTCAGAACTTTAGAACTTCAAGAGACTTCTCCACACTACACAACAAATCCACCGAACACTGAATCCCCAAATAGACTGACCTGTGGACACATGTCCTTAAACACGAATGGTTCATATTTACTCCAGAGTTTGGGACTTTAGAGGTTTTCTTTGTTCAGAAGAAAAAACTTCACCAAAATCTTTCGATCCCCGACCATTGGCCATCGATGATCGAAGATTTTCCTTGGTCTATCTTCAAACCTTCACCCAACTCATCGATCCCCTACCTTCAATCATCGACGATCGAAGATTTTTGTTCGGTTGATCTTCAACCCTTCACCAAACTCGACGGTCCCAGACTATTGGTCGTCGACGATTTTTGTTGGCGAACTTCAACACTTAGAATTTTTGACAAAATCATAGGTGAATATGGGTCGTTGATCTCCTGACCAAGATGCTCTTGACCGTTGATTTTCTCCAACTCCCCAAACAACTTAAATGAATACGAACTGCAATGTTCCTCATTTTTCAAATCGTCCAACCAATCCTAGCCGTCGATTTGGTAATTTCGTCAAACTTTGTCCAACATTATAACGACCATTACAATTCAAATTTTTTGACCTTCTAAGTTGAACTTGGCTCCACAACCTGCAGTTCAAATCCATTAACTTCTTAGACAATCTTGGAATCATTCAAACTCAGATACGTTCACGAATTTGGGGGATTTCACTCAAACTCTTCCACCGTTTTTCCCCAAATTCACACGGATATATATAAAATTTGTGACAACGAATCTTCCCGATTCACACTTGTTCTGGCCCGTAATAGTCCGATGTTTGAACCAGAAGCTCTTATACCTATTTGTAACATCCCCAACCACCCAAGCCAGGAAACACCACTACAATTTTTCTCTATTACCAAATTGTAACATACCCAACCTCCCACAGGATGGGCATGCCACACCAAGAATGCACCTCTTGGATGATTTTGAATCTTTGATAATAATTAATTAATAAAGAAGCATGAAATACATACATGCAATGATCAAGATTCATACCACGACATAAAATACATGCACACTATACCATGCACAACATTAAATATCAAGCATGCATATTATAGGTACAAATCTCAGGTATAATAATATGATACACAACGGAAATAAATACACAAGCAAAGGAAACCGTAACAAAGAGCACTTATCTTTATAAAAGAAGACACCAACTGGTTTCAGACCAAGGATGTTCCACCCAACCGTAGACACTGTTGTTCCAAGTATCAACAACAATGTCACCCCTGAGCCAGGGCTATGAATCGACAAGGACGGTTCCATAGTGTTACTTGGCTTCCCAAACCAGTCAACACTCAATCTCTCACATGCTTCTCCAACACTCATAGAAATCCATGCACCCAACTCTCTTCTGCCCAGCCTGCACCACCCAAGAGAATGGACCTCCACCCTTCTCTGCCACACAATCCCTCAGGCAGTCCTTCTCCTTCCAAGGCTCCAGTGCAGCTACTCCAGAATCTCCATGCTGGGACTCTTAGGACTCATAGTTGTGATCAAATTTGAACACAGGCCAAGCATCTTAGAAATGCACGCCTCAAATCATGGCTGGATTACACCATCAATATCTGCAGCCAACAACCGTGGTTGTTCTTCAATGGTCTGATTTCCTTTCCCAAGACAAACGCGAAAGAGGAAACATGAGTGAGTGAAGGAATGAATAGATTGCAGACTCCATGAGAGAGGATGAACATTGAACAAAATGGGTGAATGAACTCGTGAGGCGACCCAACAACACCAGAATGAGGATGGGAATGAGAGTGAGCGAATGACCAAAACAAATGAGAGAATTAGCCAACAGAGGAACCTCTTGGACTTCCCCCAAAGAGATCGCGTAACCGTTCCCCCCTCCCCCCCCATTACACAAAATGGGTAATATAAAATAAATAATCACTTATCCCCTCAAGTCCCCTATCTTGTGGAATCATAACCCCCTATAACTCTAGTCCTTGTCCGTCTAGTAGCCAACGATGTATTTATTATTAATAATGATCAAAGCATTAGATTTCTTAGGCACAATGGCATTTTTATAATTGTTTGGGCACTCTGGCCTCTCAACAATGTAACAATACATTATTAAATTTGGGGGCTCAAAACCCGGGGTGTTACAAGTCTGTAGAGGGCCGCGGCCATTTAGAGGCTCCTTGATTATGTATTTATGTTCCAATCTCTAGATATGTATTTCACTTGGTGCCATTTTGATATATTCATGAGCATACTTTGGATATGTTGTCTCTAATTGTCTCTAATGCTTTGGAAACATGATTTAAAATATTAAATATATATTTTTTTTTTTCGTAAAAATTTAAATATTTTATGTATTTTTTAAAAAACTGGTTCATTGAAACCGGTTCGACCAGTTCATTACCAGTTCTGATTCCAGTTTCGGTTCAGGTTGGACCCTCGACCGGTTCCGGTTTTCAAAACTATGACTGGAACATCTAGTAAACGCTTCAAAATTTAATCCTATGAGGTACTTTCAAAGACAAAGCATGAGGTGTTGGAAGAAAAAATTGAATCCTCTCTGCAACAGGCAAAGATGAACATTTTGACTCTTCCTGAGGCAAAGAAAAATAGAGGGTTGTTGCTTAGGAGAAGATGGCACATTCCCTTTTGCAACAAATGTTACAGGAAGATAACGATAAAGAGAGTTTGAAAACAATTTATGCAACAATATGTCAAAGAGTTAGAACATCATTCAAAAATAATTTGGGTCTTATAGAGGTTGAAAAAACTCATGCATATGCAATAGTTTTAAAGAACGAAAGGTCACCAACTCTCTCTATAGTTAGAGGGAGATGGAAATTAAAAATTTGAAGGAAAAGTTCAAAAAACAACTGCAAAGGGAATGTAAGTATGGTGTACTTGATAAACTAAAAGAGGTTTAATTTTAATTGTAGAATATAATAGAACTTAACAAACAAAATAAAATAGTGATCTAAAAAATAACAAGCCTATGTATTGATTCCCCAACTCAGTGCTTGTTTTTTTTTGTAAGTTGTTTGTTGAATTTCATCTCCACTTCTTTGACTTTACTTTCAATGATTTTATGCATTTTGTAGAACATTGGTTTTCTAGCTTAGTTCTTTGGAAACCTATTTCTAATGTTTGTATGACCATTTATTTTTTATGGACTTGTGTTCTATAAAAAGATTGTTTGAAGGTCTTAAATAGTTTTTAGGTTATAGGTGTAATTGTTTAGCTATAATTCATCCACAATCATTCTCAATGATTCAATTTCTTTTTATAAAGCCAAAACCATTGTCTTTGATGTTGTATCCAACATAGTGGTGATCGATTTATAAAGGGCTTTGGTTTCTTCCTTTGTGATTTTTTTATAGGGAGTTTCAACATCAATGACACATCCTTCTCTTCATGACAAAGTCTTTCAACATCTCTTATCAACCCTAGATCTAATTGAAAATTAAAACTAATTAATATATTTAATAACATAATTTCTTTCATTTTAATAAAATAATAATATCATTATTTAAGTTTAATTGATAAATATATTTGAAAATGTTGAATCCACTTTTCAATTTTAACAATTTAAAATTCCAATTTCAATGAATATTTTATCACTAAATTCAAATAATTAAAAAAATTCAAAATCATAAAATATTTAACCTTTCATTTCACAACCCCATTATACTTATCTCTCACATTAACCCCACTATACTTCTCTCTCCCTCTCTCATTACAATGAGATACATTATTTTCACATATTTACTATAAATTATTTAATAGACAATCTTTATAAATGGATTCATGTTATTAGTTGTTTGTTCAAGTATTTAAAGATATAGATGAATTAGATACACTTGTCTTTTATCATGTATAAAACTTTGATAAATCCTAATGAGGCATGGTTAAGGTATGCGTACAATGGTGTTCTATGGGTTGATTTAATTGTTATCTATTTTTTTTTAATATAAGTGGTGTATCTTATTTGAATGTGCTTATCACCTTATTGATTTTATTTACTTAGTGTTTAATTTCTTTCCAATGTATTAATCATGGTTTCTGGAGGATTGCGATCTATAAAGAAACATAAATAAATATAATGTGAAGCTCATATTTGGGTGGTCGGGTTTAATGAATCATCTAAGGTTTGGGTTCAATTGTGGGTTATTATGAACTTCATTGAATCTTAAGGTAGGAAATGTTGGTAGCAAGAGCCAAGCCAAAGGACACGGTGAAATTACACTCACTTTAGTGCTAATGGGTTGGCTTTGTACTGGTATCTATGTTGAAATCCAATTGTACTTGAACCTCGATCCCAATGTGTTAAAATAAAACCTCACTTGAGTCATGTTATGCAATTTGGCAATACATCTAAACTAGCATACCCCTAAAGCGAGTAAAAAGAATGCTGAAAAAAATTGTCTAGAATATCTTTTTGATAGAAAAGGCTCTTAACCCATAACCACCAAGTCACCTACCTAAGACTAATATAGATAGACTTCTCTCTTTATGAAACAAACCACCAATTATTCAAAGTTATCACTAACCAACCAAATCAAAAGCAATGAAATAAAAATCAAACACTTACTATAACCAACCATGAAGATGGGGAAATATCCGTGTTGCGAGAATGCTCATAATAACAAAGGAGTCTCAACAAAAACAAATCGAAGATTGTCTTCAACTTAATATATTTTAACTTGATGTGATTTTTGTGCAATATTGTTGCTTTAGTGAAAAGATTAATTCCCAATGAAGAGATAGAAATATTATTTTTTGGGGAAGAAGATTGAAATTTACATCAACCACCATCCACCTTAATGTTTTTAATACAGCTCCATCTAGTAACAAGAAGGGTATTGCAAACAAAGATGCATATTTGACCTCGAGACCATCCATGTAGAAAATTGTAATTGTAGCTATAAGAACCATAATGCAATTTGAACCTTTTACCACATGCCACAAATCCTAGATCATGCCACAAATCCTTCTTGTTGCTTTATGAAGATTTCGTTTTTAAACCCACTGTAAAAAAACGTTTTTAAACTCACTGTAAAAAAACATTGTCTTCATTTTGGGTAAAATTAATGTAAATTTAATTTTAAATGAGATCAATGACATCTGTAGCATCGGTTGCATTCCAAAGTCTATGAAATTAATTTGGAATTATCTGGGTAATTATTGCAGGATTCTTCGTCACTGTTTCGAATATTAGTAAAAGAAACTTAAATAAAATAGTATAAATTAAAAATATTTTTTTTGCTTAGTTTTTAGATTTAGATAAATAAAAAAAAATTCATTAAAAATATGAACATGTTATAAAGTAAAATAGTATAAACTAAAAAAATATATATATTTTGGCTATTCTTTAGATTTAGATAAATAAAAAGGTTTCCATTAAAAATATGAAAATGTTATAGCTTTTTAAATTTAAAGATGAATAATAATAATAGGGTATCCACATCTCCTTAAATTTGAAACCCACATCTAATTTTAGTTTTCATTCTTGGTTTACTTTTTGTTTGAATCTGGCAAATATATTATCTTAAAAAAATTAAAATACATTATTATTATTTAAAATATATTAAATATGTAAAAAACACTAATTTTATGTTAATTAATTAATTTTTTAAATACAAATTTTAAATTAATTTTATAAATCTAAAATTAAATATGCCCCCTATTACATATGTTAATTAATCTCCCATAACTTAAAGTAAAACTGCGATTTTATATCTGATATTTAACAAAACCACATTTTTAGCAATTGTTTAATAATAAATTTTTGCATTGTCAAATCAAAATCAAACATTATCAACAAGCACTGTCAAATCAATTCAAAGCATTATGAATGAAAGTAATAAAACATGTCATCTTACGATTCCTATGACCACTTGCTAGACTCGATATTGAAATGTGAAGCGTAAAGAGAAGATGGTGAATTTGAGCTTGAAACTCACTGAGCCTAGATATATTTCTGGGATTGATGTCTATTATCAATGCACTTAGTATGTTAATATGGGTTTAGTTTTACCAGATTTAGATTTATTAATTTGAGTTAAGATAAATTTATAGAATGTATATATGACGACTATTTTGATATTCTTTTATATTTTCACAAATTACCAATATTACATTAATTTGTTATTATTGTTTTTCTAATTGAGTTAAAAACATAGAAATATACAATAAACAAATATGTGATTGTGTAATCACCCATAATGCAAAATAAAACTCCACATTTTTGGTTGGTTATTCTGCTTTTGAAGCAATTGTCTTATAGTACATTTTCTTTTAATTTGCAGAAAATAAAGCAGTGTCAAGACTCAAAACAGATCAAAGCATTATTGAGTAAAACATGTCATTCCATGATTTTTATGATGACCCGCTATCGTCGATATTGGAAAATTGAGTTTGAAACAAACCAATCGTAGATATAATTGTGGGATTGATGTCCATTGCCAACAGAATTATTATGTAAAGATGAAATTTTTCACTAGATTTATTAATTCTCTAGAGTGAACATTGTTAACTCTAGAGAGCCTCTTGAAGGAAGTATGATCATTGGCACATGTTCAGACAACCCGAAGCTTGTGTCATGTCGATCCCTGCTTAGCAACAATAACTACCGTCCTTCTCTAAAGAGTGTTTTTTCTTCCAGTTCTTCTGGAGAATTGAATAGTGGCAATGAAAACACCTTTCCCAGCCCTCTGGAACATCCTCTGAGCCAATGTAAAGGTTCCAACCTCCTCCGAGCCAATGTAAAGGTTCCAACTAGGGGAAACAAACTTTTGAAGGAAGATCAGGTAACACGAGGTTATTTTTTGGGGTTAGAAAATGGGAGCTATGGACATGGAAGCATAGTCGGGAGAAAACTTGTCAACCAGTTGACATGTATTATCACATTAATGTTCTCTGTGAAGTCATCCCCATAGGACTGCAAATGTCCCAGTAAGAATCCATGAGAGAGACCAAGTATGATGTTCAATTTCATTGCAGAAAATCAAATTAGAGGGATTTAATTTTACAAAATTCCCATCAATCAATAACATTCACAACAATAGCAACTACAATATTATCTCTCAAATGGAAATATAAACTCACAAATTCCTTCTTAGTGAGGAGAGTATCTGCTAGATACTGCAACCATAAGGAATTGGTTTGAGGATATCTGCCAACACAACCATTGAAAAACCAGAAAGAACAAAAAACTTTCAACAACTTCAAAAAACAATAGTCCAACTTAACCAACTCCTTTCTTTTAATTTTTAGGCGTACCTTCCTTCCTAGTTTCCCTGAGTTACATTCAACATCCTTCGATACGTTTGGGCCTGAATTTCAAAGGAATGTTGTTTTGTGCGTTACCCAATGAAAACATATCTAAAAAGGTATTCCGATAAATAAAGAGCAAGATTGGCCATACTATATACTAAAAATTCTCACTTTAGTTATATTAATAGAACAAAAATATTCCCAAGGATATTTGGAGAAACCATAGTATTATCATTCAAAAGTTGACCTTTCGAATCCATATCAAGGCCTATCTTTTTTTTTTTTTTACTTAGGATTTTAATCTTGAAGATGAATCCTAATATAGATTCAAAACGTCTACTTTTGAATGATAATACTGTGGTTTCTCCAAATATCCTTAACCCCCCCCCCCCACACACACACACAAAAATCTTATTAATAAAAAATATTCCCTCTCAATAAACACACACACACACACATATATGTAAAAGATGCGATTTGATGGATGAGTTTTGATTTGGAATTTTTTTTGATGATGAAGCGAATTTTGAGTCTTGATTGTATATTTAACGTAATTTGGTTGTCAACGCGTTTTATATTATATATTAGTAGTAATTTTGACAATCGATGGATTGTGACTGTATTCTTATATTGACAGATGGAAACCAGTGATTTATAACCCTAAAGATCAAAATTTAGGAGGTGAAAAACACTTTATTTTAATTTCAGACATCTAGTATTGTATCTCTACATCAGAATAGCTAAATCTTTGATGAATAACCCCAAAGAACAAGGTTTTGGAGGTGAAAAACATTAATTTTTAATCTTATGCCCCTTATGATTTTGATTGAATGCTTATGTTCAACACAACCAAGGTGTAACTGTTCTACATAAGATATTCAATCCACAAAAATGTCTTGCCATGCTACAGAAGTCACCCTTTGGCTAAGAGACCATCAGTCGTGGATTTCTATTCCACCAAATTCACCTAGTACTTGCATCTGGCCCTACCAGTTTTTAACAAGCACTGTTGCAAACAAGCATGAGCGCAAGAAAAATTGTGTCATTGGAAAGGCTTAAACCCTGATCTTACTTTCATCGATTCAACAAAGCCAATGTTGACATATTATGCCCTTTAGATTTAAATTTAAAGGAAAATGGGTGATCGAGGGAATTTTGAATGTATGTCTGCTTTGACAGAGTGAAATCTTGTGCTTAATAATGCCAAATAACAAAATTTGGAGGTGAAAAACAACTAATTTTAATGTTATGCACTTCAGATCTATTTTTAGTAGTAATTTTGATGGTCAAGGGAATTTGGCAGTGTCTTTACATTGATAGAACAAAATCTGTGATCAATAACCTTAAACATCATAGTTTTGGTGATGAAAATCAGTGAAGTTTTTGCCATGGTTTCAGGCTGATTTTAAAATTTAAATAGTTTTTAGTTGCCCACTTTCTTTGAAAGGTCCTCTCTTTGGGGACACTAGGACGATTAGGGACAGCTGCAAATTTTTATGGACCACAATTTGGCTGTCTTCTATCAACTTTTTGTGGAAATATTGGTTTAAAGCTACATTTTAGGAGCATCAATACCCCTTAGCTGAGGGGCATAAGGACTTTTTAAACAGGAATTGACTTTGCTGGTTAAAGTCAAATTCAACATTTTTCATAAAGATGTTGAATCTCTTTCTATTGAGGCATGAGATTATACCAATGTTTTAAAAGAAGGAATTGGACCAAGAATTGGCCAAGGGTTAGACCAGACTTGGATAAGAACCAACCGATTACTTAGTTTATGAACTGGTTTACTAAAAAATACATAAAATCTGAAAAATTTAATTTCATATATATATATAACATTAACGTAAACTAGAACAAGTAAAACCCTACAACTGAGATCTCTGGCCATACAAAACTTACAGGAAACGATTACAAAGATAATATGTATTTTCAATCAAAATAATATTGTAAACAAAAAACCAACAGACTTATGGTTCAAGAGAATCCTACCACAGTCCAAGCTATCACAAGTTCGTTGCATGAAATCAGACCGGAGAAGATGTCATAGTTCCAAATAATTAATGCATTTTAAAGTAGAAACTTTAAAGCTAAATTTTACCAATGTTCCACTTCCAACACACAGGGAACGAAAGAAAGGAAACACATCAGGGGCATATGGAAATAACGCCAAAATTCGAGGGAACACTTGGAATGGAAAATTCAAGTATTCATCATTCCCATGGTCACATTTTGAAAACTCCATCATAAACATAGGTGATAGGTGCCCCATCTTTGACGAACTTCCTTTCCCGTCCACAACCGATTCCTTTGATTTTCTGTTTACCTCGTTGTTCTGTTGGGAGGTGGGATGGGGACTTTCATTCTTCAAACCACATAACAACCATTGTTGTAAACAAAGCTTAAAAGTTCCCTCTATACACAAAGAAACTCTAAACAAATTTAGAATTATGAGAGGATAACATGGAACTTTGATTGATGGTAATAAGAATCGAACCCGTATAGGGCTCCAATGGCGGAAACTACAGCCGCGTTGGTCACTAGAGGTGTAGACAATGCCATATCCTTCAAATTTAATGGTGAGAAATCAAGATAATCGAGCGGAGCAGAGTATAGAGAAATGGAATATCTAAAAGCCTTCATAAATGTTAATGGTGATGTGGTAGGAGGATGCTTAACAATCGATCAACACCCACCAACAACAATAGATCGAAACAAAGATCTCCATATTTCTTGCTTCAATGTCCATCGATGGTGGTGTAGCATCTCCTGTCGGCCCCAATGTATGACTGGTTGGTAAAGGTGAGGTAGTGGAGGAAGGTCAAATGACGCGGTGTATGAATTTCTCCAGGCAGTTGGCACGAGTATTGGCAGATATTTAATTGCTGAAAGGAGGCAGTGGAATGTCGAGACTAAACTATAAAGTAAGTCTTCTTGTTGTTGGGTTGCTATATTCTTTGCAGTGAAATTTGAGTTGGATCGACTGACAATCAAAGTCGAAGGTCGAGGTGAGTCGACCAGGTAAAGACGAAGTCGAGGTGGATCGAAAACAAGTTGAAGGTCGAGGTGAGTCGACTGGGTAAAGTCGAAGTTGAAGGTTGAGGTGTTTCGACATGGTAAAGACATAGATATAAAGTCAAAGAGGTCAAATGACAAGAGGTTGATAGGCAGGCGTGTGGCAACTGACTGAAGACCGAATGAAGATCGAATGGTAGTCGACTGTAATAAAAAACCGATATTCACGAGATTTGTAGCCAATGATCTGCGTGGATTTGTAACTATTTTTGGGTGCCTTTTCTTTAGGGATTTTCCTGCTGTAAATCCTATAAAGAAGGCATATTGTAATGCTGTAAAAGCTAATGAATAATCTTTATATGATGAATGACTAATCTCCAATAGTTTGTAATCATAGAGGTTGTTGGTTATGCAGATGTAAGCCAAATTGGCTACAGGGTTGTTCTTTTGTAAGCAAGAGGGTATGATGTTGATTGTGTATTAGGTTTGAACCAAGGTTAGACATGTAACCTTTTATTATGAATGAATAAGACAACAAGAGAGAAAAATGCTCAAGGAATGTTGATTTTTTTTGGTTTGGGTTTCCAGGGTAAAACATCTGTGTACTATGTGTTTGTTTTGTCATTTACTTTCTTGATTATATCTTTATTCCTCTCTTTTGCTAGGTTTAGAGTGGAAGTGTGTCTCATTTCCTAACATGTTGTATCAGATCTTGGCTTAACAACCTTGGATCTGAGATAAAACCTAGGTTTAGTAAGAGCGATAAGTATGAAATCTTTAAAGAATTATGTTAAAGAATGGAAAGCAGCTTGAGAATAGAGATCGAAAAATTCAATGGCCAGAATTTTGAGCTTTGGAAGCTTAAAATTGAAGATCTCCTTATAGATCAAGAACAATGGACAACAATCTATCCAGGTACCATTCCGATAGGTATGTTGATGGAAGAATGAGAGAAACTTGAGAGAAGAGCAAGGAGTGTGATTCAACTTTGTCTTGCAGATTCAATACTACTAAATGTCTCATGTGAAGATTAGGACAAGAAATTGTGGGACAAGTTGGGAAGCTGTTACTAGTCGAAATCCCTAGTAAATAAGATGTTTCTCAGAAAGAAATTGTATCTTATGAGGATGAGTGATGACAATTTGGTGACTGAGCATTTAAATGCGTTTAATACCATTATAAGCTAGTTATCTTCTGTGGATATTAAAAACATTGAGCAGGAGAAATGTATTAGCCTATTATGTTCTTTGCCAAACTCATGGGTAGTTTAGTTAGGGCTATAGGGATAAATACAACCATATTATCGCTAGAGGACATGATTGCATCTCTACTATTAGAAGAAATGAGAAGGAAGAACATGGAAGGATCGACCAAATATGCTTTAGTGGTAAGAAGTCAACCAATTGATAGAGATAAAGGGAAATTCTCTGGTAGAAAGTCTAAGTCGAAGGGTAGATCTAAATGCATGGTTTAGCTGACAAGAAGATGCTGAAGATGTGGTAAAGTTGGGTATTACAAAAAGGAATGCAAGTCGAAGGAAATAGAAGTTAGTATAGGATTTGACGAGAAGCAGTCGATTGAGAGAAAGATGACTCTAGATAAGGGAGACAATGTGTACCTAGCGTCGAACAATACATAGTCAAATCAAGATGTTTGGTTGATTGACTCAGGAGCATCCTATCATATGAAACTACCTAGAGAATGGTTTTGCGAATATAAACGATATGAATGAGGATAAGTGTTTTTGGGGGACGAATCGAAAACCAAAATTGTCAAGCGGGGAAGAGTTCCACTGATACTGTAGGATGGGAGGAGTAGAACCCTTACAGGTGTGCTAAACATTCCAGGTTTGGAAAGAAACTTGATATCTATTAGCAATATGAGTGATGCGGGCGCGCACACTCTATTTTAGAAGGATTCGTGCAATATGGTTAGAGGTGAGATGGTATTAATGAAAGGAGTTCAAATTGGAACCCTATACAAGTTGTTAGGAAGTGTCGACTGGACTAGATACAATAGCATCATTGTTCCTAAAGTCGAATCAAATTCAAATCAAATCGACTCGACTTGGGCTGAGTCAATCCAACCTGACTTGACAAGTCATCATAAAGTCGACCCGACCATGCTATAACACGATAGGATGAGACACATTAGAGAAAAAAGACTTCGAGCTATGCATAAAATGTTGGAAGATTGGTTGTTGTCATTGATGTCAATCCTAGTCATGGGTTTTGGACCAGAAGATTGATGAAGTTATTTGGACATGAAGGAAAATGAAAATTAAGATACAACACCCATGGATGG
>ML785653.1:240532-277865 GCA_009831015.1 Picea engelmannii | reverse complement strand
ATGGTGTATTGTGGCGTATTGGTGTAACTCTTATACTATTGTTCATTTCTCATTGGATATAATTGAATGGTTTAAGTATAAGTTGAAAAAGGTTTTAAATTGTACTTGATACTGATTCACCCCCCTCTCAGTATCAACATAAAAAATGTATGGTCAAATATTTTCTTGAATTTAATTTAGAAATCGACTTTTGTGAACATTGTATATATGGAAAACAAAGTTGAGTTAGGTTCCTGTCTGGTTTGACAAGGGAAAATTGGATTATAGAGTTGGTTCATAGTGATGTGTTTGGCCCTGTTTCAGTGCCTTCACTTGGTGGATCCTTGTATTATGTCTTATTCATAGATGATTTTTTCAGGAAGACATGGATATATTTTTTGAGGAAGAAATTAGAGGTTTTCGAGAAATTCAAAGAGTTTAGATCTCTTGTAGAAAACCATAAAGATAAGAAGATTAAGGTGTTGAGAACTGACAATGGTGTTGAATTCTGTGGAAAATAATTTGATTAGTTCTACAAGAAGCGTGGCATAGCACACCAAAATACCACACCATATACCCCACAACAAAATGGAGTTGCCGAGAGAATGAACAAAATATTGATGGACAAGGCAAGGAGCATGCCTAGTGGTGCCGTGCTCGCACAAGAATTCTGGGTGGAGGAAGTTGACACTACAAAATATCTATTGAATATGTCTCCTTCGTCGGGGCTAGTCGACATGAATCCACATGAGGTATGGTCATGTAAGAAGCCTTCGGTTTCACATCTCAAAGTGTATGGCTGTGATGCATTTATGCATGTTCCCAAGGAAAACATGAGCAAGTTGAACAAGAAGGGAGTCAAATGTATTTTCATTGGATAAAAAAAAGGAATGAAAGGATATAAGCTCTAGGATCTTGCATCAAGGAAACAATGTACAATCGAGATTTTTTCTTTAGAGAAGTCGAAAGTGAGTCTGAGCCTAAATAAATTGTTCAGACCGAGAATAACCTTGCAATGGTGTGGTTTGAACCGAGGAATGCATAAGATGATTAAGATGAGTCGACTGAATTGGAAGAAGAGGCGAAACAACCGAACCCGGTTGTAAGGAGGTCATAAAGAGTAATAAAATGAGTCGAAATATATAGTCCACTCGACTTCTATTCCACATTCGTGTTAACTGCCACCGACGATGAGCCCAAGTCAATCGGGGAGGTAGTCGAATCAGTAGAGGAAAAACTCTGGAAGGATGCCATGGTCGAAGAGATGGATTCCTTGCACATGAATGAGACATGGGACTTAGTCAAGTTTCCTAGTGGAATAAATCTTGTCGGTAGAAAATGGGTATTCAAGAAGAATATGAATGCAACAGGTCAAGTTGAGAAATTCAAAACTCGACCGGTGGTGAAAGGATATTCCCAAGTCGAAGGAGTCAACTTCAGTGAGATTTTTTCCCTTGTTTCAAAATTAACTTCCATTAGAGTACTAATGTCTCTGGATAGAAAATTTGATCTGGAAATAGAACAGATGAATGCGAAGACAACATTTCTACATGGGGACCTAGAAGAGAAAATCTATATGAAAAAACTTAAAGGATTTGTAGTAAAGGGAAAGAAAGATTTGGTGTGGAAACTAAAAATATCCCTTTATGGTTTAAAGAAATCACCAAGGATGTGGTACCAAAATTTTGACACACACATCCTTAGTTTGGGGTTTGTGAGAAGAAAAACTGATCACTACATATACTCTAAAGAAGAAGGTGGGTGTTTCATATATGTAGCATTGTATGCTGATGACATGTTGCTAATTGGAAACAACATGGATGCAATAAAGGAGGTGAAGAAGCAACTATCCTCCAAGTTCGACATGAAGGATCTCGGTGCATCAAAATTCATTCTGGGAATGGAGATTAAGAAAGATCGAGTAGCTAGAAAGCTCTGGTTGAACTAGACTAAGTATATTGAAACAATTTTGAAACGTTTCAACATGCAGGATTGAAAACTTGTGAAGGTGCCAATTCCTGTGGGAGCAAGACTAACTACATAACAATGTCCAAGGACACAAGAAGAAATAAAGGACATGGCACATGTTCCCTATGCAAGTGTTGTTGGTAGTCTAATGTATGTGATGGTATGCACTCGACCAAACATTTCCCATGTGTTGAGGAAAAGATATGAAATAATCTTACTCAAGCATTTTTCAGATCTTGCTTGGCTAAGGCAAGATAGACTGGATTATCACCCTATGTTATAGCCTCAAAATTTGTTTCCTAATCCACAAGTATTAGTTACAAGGGCTTACGCTGTTTTTTTTTATAAATAAAAGATTGTTGTAAAATTCAACATTTTTATATAATTTTCTGAATATAATAGATGCAAAAGTAAATGTGGAGACAAAAACAAAAATACCAAGTCACATATTAACACAGATGAGACAAAATAACAATCGCTTATTTAATTACAAGAAATCAAAACGATCATTCTCTTTACAAAAAACCATGAGGGAGTTTGGACCAAAGTCAAACTTAGATGTCTCCAATGAAAACCATACAAAAGGATTTCTGACAAAAAGTAAAAAACTGAAATTTACAAACTGGATCATCTTGCCATAGATTGCTTCCCACTTGACTCTGCCCAATATCCTTTATCAGTCATGGAATTTAATTCATAAACATACAAGTATACACAGAATATCAAAGATAGATCAACACCTCTGAAAACAAGTGTCTGAATGATGTAATTCAACCTTGAATCTTGCTTTCTACAATAGGACCTTGCTGTCATAAAACAAAATTAGGCTTTTAATGAATTAAAGAATGAATGAAAACTGAACTATCTCAATAAAACTCAAGAGCAAACCTTAGTATGTTTTCTCCTTGTATTCTCCCCTTGTTCTTCCTTCTCACTTTGCCTTTAAGCATTCCAAATTAGTTGAGGTAGTTCAACTACCTCTTTTAGTTAAGTTAACTAAAACTCAACTAACTTTTAGTTTAGGGGAAGAATTAATATAATAATAATAAGGGTCTTTAATAAATAATAACTAGTAGGTGGGACCCCTTGTGAATCCCTTTAGTTTCTTAACAAAAATAAACATAACTAGCCAGTCAATCAATCACATCCCTCCTTGTGGCTCCCATCATCATTCTCATAATTTGAAAATTAAATATCAATGATATTTTAAACCATATCCAACATATAATATCCAAAATATCCAAAAATAGTATGCTGTCCAAAACTTCAATAGTCAACTGTTCTCAATAATCAATAATAAAATATACTCAAAAACCATATTTTCCATTTTAGGAGGCAATTTTCCCTTTGTTGTTGTTGTCTCCCTTTGACTTTTCTAAATTAGCCTTAGGTTGTGTGGAGCCTTTAGGCTTGATCTCACTGATAACATGAGAGCACTCATCTCTCAAGTGCATGCAGGATGAAACAGATTTGTCTGAATCACTTGAGGGAGAGGAGGGGGCAACAACAAATTTTCCTTTATCATGCATGTGGTGGGATTTGGTTTTGAGTCTCTTGTTTGTGTGGGAAGACTGTACAGGTGAGTGTGCAGAGGAAATTTGGACATTTGGGTTAACCAGTGGAAGAGGAACAGGTAGAGATAAATTGGGCTAGCCACGATGTTGGGAGATTGTCGGGTGAACAATCTCTTGCCATCCATCATTCCCAGGGACTTCAGGTTGTAATGAGACATGGGGGGGGATAGGGATACTAGGGACTTGCTGGGGTTGGAAGGGATACATGACATCTCTTTTAATATGAAATAAAGTTTGGCTCAACAAACATATCAGAACCATGCACTCCAATCCATAAAATTCATTTAATACTTGTCAATGAGTAGGGGGTGAATAAGAGTTCTGGGATATCCGAGGGGGTTGTATTGAGTGAAAAAGTGATAAAATGAAAGGGAGTAAGAACATGATTACTTCTCAAAAAATCATTAAAAAATCAACTGTGTTACAATAACAAAATCATATCAACTGTGACTCATCTCGGTGTCATCCTTTAATTGATGTAATACAAAGTTTCCATTTAATTTTAAGAACATGGCGTGCAAAGTGAATCTAAGATTGTGAGGGGATTCGTAATGTGAGAAAAAGTGAGAGAATGAGAAGAAAATTAATGGATACTATTCATAAAACAAATTAAGTAATCAATAATCATAACTCTATATTGAAATCAATCCAAAAAGCACCAACATTCACTGTTTCTCAACTGTATACCAAACTACTTGTTGTTCCAATAATTAAATTTCTCAGAATCCCTTTAATTCATAACAGTCTGTGCGATCATAACTCATAACAAAAACAAAACTTTCCATTCAACAATCCTTTTTAACAAAGTGTCGACCCCTTCCTTTCCTTTTAAAAAAAAATAATCAAAATAATGCACATCACTAAGCTCAACATCTATCCTTGATAGTCCATAATGTATCACGATAACAATCAACATCCATTGTTAACCAATTAACAATCGGATCCAATTAAAATATACACTGGTCTCCTTTTAAAATGTGAATAGACTTCAAAGCATGCCCGATTATACCCAACCTTCATCATATCAATCACAAAACCTTGAAATAAAAAAACAGTCAACCAAAACATAAACCCCGAGACTTATCTTTGTGGGTATAAATTTCTTTTAAAACCATTGGTAAACTGTACGATGATCCAATATAATATATGAAGCGATAACCAACTACACATAGGCATAATTTTTTTTAAACTGACCATAACCCTGATCGGGCATAGAAAAAACTACACAGGTGTCTCCAAATATAATCAAGACCACGTTGGTAAAAACACAGTGAGTGAAACCATAATGAAAAGAAGACAACTCTCGACTATATGCAAGTGCTTGTTTCCATTTGTATTTGTTCAACCAATCATGGAAGGACGAGACAAAGACTCGACGATAGAGCGTGTTTCTTTTTTTTTAAAGACCTCCATAACCACTTCACTAATAAACCAATACTTGACAACCCAAAAGGTGTCTGAAGAGGGCAAAGACAGTTGGAATTTAAATTGGGCTGTGTCAAAATCAAATCCAGGGAGACAACAAGAGAGGGTTCATCTTTTAACAATAAAACAGAGTGCCGGAGGTCTTCCGAGACTTATAAACCACAGGAAAAATTACCTTTTGAAAAAGACACAATAGTGAGCCACACAATATTCTTATTACTCTGAGTCCGAGTAATAGAACCAATAGTTAACTACCGAGGAGAGAAAATATAGGTAGGGTAAAATAGCCAGTGAACATAGTGCGTTTAACACTTGCAGAGGAGAGGCGAAATTTAATTGAACAATGGCAGTTATTAAAAGAAAACATAGAGATATAACATCTCTATCCATTACTTAAGAGATGAACAACTTGACAACAACACTAGTGAGGACACACACATCCTTTTGACATAACGCCAAGATACAACTTGTATCAATCCACAACCATACAGGCATGTATTAACGCTAGGGTCACCCAAGACTGGATCTTGGGATACTTTGGTGAAAAGACAGTAAGAATGGGCCAACGACCATGACTTGGTGTTTGAAGAAAAAAACACAACCACTATTGGCAATACCGCTGCGACTAGGTAAGGGTTACAATCATGACTGTGAGGGAACGAAATAACCGATGGTAATACAAAAAACAAAACCCTCCATCATCAACACAGAGCCATATGTACCACCATTCACTTATTATTCCACAAAGACCCATCATGATACTAAACTGATCGAGCAACTAGTCAATGCACAACTTAAAATGCCCAATTCTTTTTCTTGCAATCCCAAACATTTTACAATCATCATAGAGAGCTATAACACACATCTACACAGTCGAAATTCTCAAGAACACACAGAATCCAAGCATCACTAAGCCATCATTTGTTCATACAATAGAGAATACCTCATGGATGGAGAGAAAAAGAATCATGCCTATGGAAAAAAGCTTAAATGGTGAGTTGGCCGAGCCTTCTTTCTTCCAAGAGCCTGAAAATGCGAAGCTTCACAACCAACAGAGCGAAAAATGAAACAATGGAACAATGCTAGGGTGACGACTGATAGGGGGAGTATGGAGTGATGTGTAGTAAATGCACATCACTTCCATCACCTGGCCTATTCAATTTGAAGTACGAGACAACCCAACAAGCATTACATTCACCAATCAATTAAACCATGTATTCAATGCCAAACTATTGTGAAATCTGCGACGATATCCATTGCATAGTGCGCCACCCAATATCATTTACATGTTAACCCTTGCCATAATTCCATGCCATAATACATATTGAAATGCTATATGCGCCCCATTCAAATCTAATGAAATTCGCATAGCCCACTAACCAACAATAGCATAATAGTTAGGACTAACACTAATATCCTTTAACTTTTCCATTTGAAATTGCATATAATCCTTTATCATATCTCAAACATATAACTTCTTTCCCTTTAGGATTTTTTCATAAGTTTTTTTCTTGTTTGATCATGCTACCATTAAAATATCTCTTGCATATATGTGGCTAGGTAATATATCATAAGCATTAGTGACATGGTTAAATCATAGCAACTGTAAATAACATGCTCCTCATAACCATAAAAATGTTTTGGATCGCAAAAAACATTCCACAAAATGCATCACTCACCTATTACCATGTCAAAATGAAACCAAGACTGCATCATGAATAATGTAGGACTGTGTAGGCAACATAAAAAACAACAACAAAAAAATGTGTGATATGTCTATCCTTACGCCTCTCGTCCACAAGGGGGTCCCACCTACTAGTATTATATTATTAGCATAGTTAAATAATAGGGCTTTAGCAATACTTTGCAGGCAAAATTCATCGTTACGATTTTAATCGTCAACACCATGTAATGGGAGTGTTGAGCAAATACATGTCGAGACCTAGGAAAGAGCACCAGACAACTGTCAAGAGAGTGTTCATGTATTTGTGTGGCACAAAAGATTATGTTATATTCTACCAAGGAAAACCTGAATGTGATAGTGAATTATATGTACATGGATTTGTTGGCTTCGAATGGGCTGGAGATCTAGATCGACGGAGGTCGACCAATGGATATGTGTTCAAAATGTTCGGTGGAGTGATAAACTAGATGAGTAAGAGACAAATGGTCATAGCCCTACCAACAACAGAAGCTGAATACATGACAACCACTCATGGAAGAAAAAAAGAAGTATGGTTGCAAAGGATGTGTTCAGGAATCAAGTTTGAGCATAGAGATATGAAGATAAGTTGTGACAATCAAAGTGCAATATTTCTGGCAAAGAACCCTTCTTATCATTCTAAGACTAAGCACATTGATGTACAATACCATTTCGTGAGACATGGTGGAAAGCAACAAGGTGATGATGGATAAAGTAGATATGTTGGAAAACGTAACAGACTTGTTGACCAAGTCTGTGGGTGTTGTGAAGTTCTCTTGGTGCAGAGAGGCAATGGGAATTTTCTGCCCTGGGTCTATGAATGAGAGTTCAGAGGTATCCTGGTTTCAACAAAGAAGACAACAAGTGGAAGAATGTTGGGTTGTTATATTCTTTGTAGTGAAATTCGAGGTGGATAGACCGACAATCGAAGTCAAAGGTCAAGGTGAGTCGATAGTTAATGATGAAGTTGAGGTGGATCGATAACAAGTCGAAGGTCAAGGTGAATCGACCGAGTAAAGTCGGAGTTGAAGGTTGAGGTGATTCAACATGGGTAAAGACATCGAAAGTAAGTCGAAGAGGTCAACTGACAAGAGGTCGACGAGCGGACATGTGGCAACCGACTGAAGACCGAATGAAGGCCGATTGGTAGTCGAAGGGTATTCCGACTTGGTAGTCAACTGTAACGGAATCCTGAGATTCACAGGATTTGTAGCCAATGATATGCATGGATCTGCAATCATTTTTGGGCACCTTTTATTTAAGGTTTTTCCTACTGTAAAGCCTATATATAAGGCATGTTGTAATGCTATAAAATCTAATGAATAATCTTTAGATGATGAATGGATAATTGCCAAGAGTTTGTAATGATAGAGGTTGTTGGTCATGTAGATGTAAGCCGAATTGGATACATGTTTGTTCTTGTGTAAGCAAGAGGGTATGATGTTGATTGTGTCTTAGGTGTGGACCAAGGTTAGACATGTAACCTTTTATTCTGAATGAATAAGACAACAAGAGAGAAGAACGCTAAAGGAATGTTGGTTTTCCTGGTTTGGGTTTCCAGGGTAAAATCTCTATGTACTGTGTGTTTGTTTTGTAATTTACTTTCTTGATTATATCTTTCTTCCTCTCTTTTGCTAGGTTTATCATGGAAGTGTGTCTCATTTCCTAACACCTATAGCAAGTGCTCAATTATATAAAAATTGTACCTCAAGACACCCTTATCAACCTTGTATGTTTAAATTATTGGAAAGGCATGGCTAAAACTTTGGCCATACAAATATGATAGGATAGTCAAATTTAACGTGAAGGAATAAGGAAACAATGCATTGTTTTTTTCTGATAAACTTTCACACAAGTGGCCTAATTTTAATAGGATAAGAAATCACATGCATA
This sequence comes from Picea engelmannii, assembly GCA_009831015.1. NCBI lineage: Eukaryota > Viridiplantae > Streptophyta > Pinopsida > Pinales > Pinaceae > Picea > Picea engelmannii. Next base: position 269,324 of record ML785653.1, on the reverse strand, counting down.
ATCTCGATAGTTTGTTGTGGTTCAACATTTTATCCTGTATCTCTTCCAAATAATAAAAATGATACTTGATTAAGATGAGTATTCTTTCAAGTTCCTTCGGGCAATAGAAGCCAAGGAAATGTTTACATTGGAGCAACCTCAAATTAATGAGCTGATTGTCAATAATCCAGCTATTAAATACTTGGGCAGTAAACATACAAGAAATGTTTACATTGAGGAAGCCTCAAATTCATGAGTTGATTGTAAATGGTTGGTTGTCAATAATCCAACTGTTAAATACCTGGGTAGAAAACCTACATGAAATGTTTACATTGGGGCAACCTCGAATTCATGAGCTGATTGTCAATGGTTGGATGTCAATAATCCAGCGGTTAAATACCCGGGTAGTGAACATGTTCGTGAAAATGAGAGTGAGCTCACTGACACACAAACTACAATACTTGCCATTTAATATCACATATAAGTTTATTGACAGTTTTGATGAGGGTTTTTTTGAAGGACAAGACAAATATGAGATAGATTGTTGTTTCCTAAAGGTTGTTTGGGAAAACATGTCAACCATTGACAGATATTCAATAAAAGCTATCCCTAAAATATGGCTTTGGCATAATTATTACTTTTCCATCAACACTCATGCATTCATATAAGAAGAGATTTGAATGATGTTGATGTTGTTTATCAGATACCACGTAGCTTTGGATTGAACCTTTAGGGTGCATTCAACGAAAGAGAATTCTAGTGGATGAAGCTTGGAGAAATGGATCGATGCATAACACTATTTGGAGGAAATATGCTTGTTATTGAGGGTTGTCAGCGTTTGTTGATGTTATTTCAAAACCTAGATCGATGCCTAATGCTATGTTCGTATAGCAAATGCTTTTTGAATCATTGTTGAATTTTTTGGATTATTGTTGGATTAGAGTTCACGAAGTTTTTGTTTTTATTTTCTCTCATATGGTTTTCCTTTTTTTTTATTTACTTATTTTGTTTTGTAATTGGTAATTTGTGAATTACCTATTAAGATTCTCGAAAAATTCTTTGATCTTTCTTAAAAAATGAGACAATTCATTGTAATTGATATGAGTGATGTGAGTGATACTAAAAGTGATTAATGAATATTTTGTTTTGTAATTGATATTAGTGATGTGATTGGTATTAAAGATGATTAATGTCTTAATGTCAATGCAAAACAATAATAAAAGAGAGTGATATGAAGAAGCATCAGTCAATGTTAGAAATATTTGATTTAATTATATATAAATCAATTATTGATTATGTCAATTGAAAATATATTTAACTTATTTAAAAAATTAAATATTTATTAAAAAATATATACATCATTTTTATGATTATTTAATTTAATTAATAAACATTGAAAATCATAATATATTGGATTATTTAATTTAAATAATAAACATTAAAAAGCGTAATACATTGGATTTTATCTCTTAATAGAATCGGAGAAAGTTTTTAAAGCAAAAAATCTATACAAAACCTAAATATTAAAATACAAAACCTAAATATTAAAATTCTAGATTTTGAAAACTATATTAAAAGAAAAAAAGATGAAAATGAATTATGATAGGGAGAAAAATATTTATTACAATATAAATAATTCATCAAAAGCTAAGGAACAAAAACTTCAATTATGAGGTGGGTCACATTCAAATAATTAATCAAAAGGATAAGAATAGAACCTTCGACCACATTTACTCTTTTGCACGTATAAAAACACGTGGTCCTACTAATGAGATGGACCACATTGAAATCATTTATCAAAAGGATACTAACACAACCTTTGCTCACATTTAATCCTTTGGATTTATATAAAACATGTGGTCTTATTAATGATATGGACTTTTGGGCTCATATTTTGTTATAGGAAAACAACCTTGCATACCTCCTTTTTTATCCATTTTTTTTTCAATTTTTGGCATCTTTGTTACAAATTTTACTTAGTCAAAGATTAATAAAGGATTCAAAGGTAATTATTAGTTTATTTTTATTTTTTATTTAACAAGCAAAAATATTGAATTTTAGAGGTTTTATTAGTTATTCACTAGAAACATTATGTTTATATAATCGTTTCTAGGTTAGCATATTTACATGCTAGTTAGGAAAAAACAGGGACATGGGTTTTGTTCCCCATGTTCATGGGATGCTTTGTTTTCTATTGGTTCGGTGAAAAGTTCCTCACACATGCCTAGTCAATGTGGGAAATTTTTGAGGCAAACACATAAATTAGCTCACTAAATCCACCCAACTTTGCTTGAAATTGGTTTTTCCACGATTTTGGCCACTATGAAGGTCGAATCTCATCTAGATGAATGATTAAAATAACAATTATTTGGTTGAGATGAGTGTTATCAACATATTAGTTTCTTTTTGTGACGTATAAATATGCAAGAAGGCGAAGCTTAAAGGGGATTCATATTTTTGAATAAAAATTTTGAATTGGGGATTGTAAACAAGCTTTTGAGCAATTTGAAGATATGATTTTATCATCTGCTTAGTCTCTCTGTGCATGTGCCAGCTTGGAGGCCCCTCATGTTTGGTTCATGTTGCAACAATTTTGTAAATTAGTGTGTGAGTTTTCATTTCATTGCAATTTCTTCATTTCGTAAAATTTCCTTTCTTTCTAGTTGTTATTCTATTTAAAAGTTTAGATCAAATTTATATTTGAATTGAAGTACATACCATTGTTAGATTTCATTGAAGTCTTTTATCTTGTTTTTAAACACAAACATGGATGCGTTTGTCTTCAAGTGATAACTGAAAAAGGTTTTTTGAGTATTACAATAAGTTTCCCTTAACCATTGAGTTAAGAGGAAACATTGTAGTCAAGTTTTCCACCAGTAGGAACCATAGTAAACATTTGATTAGGAAAATTAAGACCTGGCCTAGAATATTTTTAAATTAATTCATGCATGTGTGTGTTTATCGTTCTTCACAATCAGTAAAACTTCACAACTAAGTACAATACTATTGCAGAGAGCCACCTCTTGTTGGGTTATTTAAACTTCACAATTATTTGAGTATTGCTATAAAGAATTTTACACTTTACAACCAACATTTCCACCATGGAAACTGTGACAACTATAACTCATCACATGTGGAGACAAATACACTCTACAATATGATTTTCAACCAATGAGACTATGACAATTATATTGGAGGAACTTAGAATTTTGAATCTTTTACTTTGCTTTCTTAGATGCATAACTTTTGAGAGTTCATGCTCAAACTGAGTCTTGTTGCAAAGAGGTTTCATTATTTTGAAACAATTTTGCTTTGTGATCTAATTGTCCACCTTTGAAGCTATGAACATTTGAAGAATTGGTTTCCCCTTTTAAAATTTAGCTTACAAAAGTGATTTGTAGTATTGCTTGAAAGTTTTCTTTCATAGAATTAAATTGATTTTAAAACTAGTTCCCTCACATACAATGATTGTGCCTCACAAGTTTATGGACTTCTGGATTGATAATTTAATGTCCTAATTTATGCAAGTAAATTAAACCAACATTTTTGGTGTCGTTGTTGGGGAGGCACTAAAGAAATTGGTTTTGAAATATCTAGTTTTCATTAAAAAAAAATTATATTAAAAGGATTTTTGTTTGTCCACACATTTAGTACCAGGAGGAGCGAAGAAGGTACGACGAAAGGTAAGAACCTACGCAACCACTAGTGTGTTTCCTTTATGTAAGTGTTTTTTTATTCATGGAAAGACTAAATCATGTGAAAATACAACTTGGTCACAACAAGGTCTCAGTAGCATGAGGAGTTGAAGTACGTGATTGTCATGCTTAATTTTGCTTTGAGTGGTGTGATTTTATTTCTAATGATTTCATTTATTTTCATTATTATTAAAGGTGTTGTAAGACTCCCCCCCCCCTTTGAGTACTCATCCATGTGAAAGATAGGGATCATCAACCAATAAGAAGAATGTAAGACTCTTCAAGAATCTCTTGAGTAAAGGAGAATGTTACTCCAAAAAATATCTCAAATCCTAGCAACAACCGTGAACATCTTTGCATCTTAGGAGGAGCACATCTTGACAACCATTAGAAACATATTTGCATCTTGGGAAGTGATATAAGAGAAAAAATTCCATGCGCAACATCAAGAAGACTTAGAAGAGACCAAAGAGCCATGGAAAGCATTTGATGAAGAGTAGACAAAAGAACCTAAGAATGAGGAATTTCTACCATGTCTGTCATCAGATCCTTTGTGCATTCAGGAGTGCGATGGGAAGATTTCAGAAGAACTTTTGTTGGGTTCGTGTTTTGACTATTTTGTTTCAATGGCCAAATCCTTTTTGCATGCGATGTTATATATGCTATGCTCTCATTTAGCCATTTTGAACGTATTATCAAAGCTTTATACATCGATTCACCATAGAATCACATAAGGTATGTATAATTATCATTTTTGCAATGATTTTACGATCAATTCATCTTAGTTAAATGTTTATGAGGATCTAACATCTGGTTTTCTTGCAACTGGTCGAAATCACGATCTGATCCTCCATCCAGTCCCTCATCCGACACTCCGTTCAACACTTGATCCGACACTCCATCTCGCACAGGATCCGACACTCGGAGCACATAGGAGCTAGCGGTTGGTACATTGGTGGCCTTTGATGGATGAATCGGGGATGTGGGTTTTATGCCCCCTCGTGCCCTCCAGCTATGGAGCTTGACACATCTCAGATTGTGCAGTTGCAACGACTATTGAGTGGCACAGAAAGATTGTTAAGAAATATGCTACTGTTAGAACACATTTAATGAATTTATTGTTTTTAGAGAGGGTCGACCCTTCCAGTGGTCGACCTCTCAAGATATATAAACATCTATAAATACCACTATCTATGACATGAACTAGGAGACAAATTTTATTATTTTATACAGACATTATCACCATTGTTGTTGTATACTCTATTTTAATATCAATGCCAGTGCTGCGTTAGCTTTGTGATTGCGATTTCCTATTGAGAGTTGCCACGACCTTCTGGGGGGCCCACCAGTGGTTTGGGTGATTTTTTATACCAATACACATTTACAATTATCTAGTTGCCTTTCTTATATTTCGAAATCATTTATTTACTGTGTAAATTTCTCAATTTCAATTGCTTGTTGTGTGTATATTTTAATTGTAGATTGCTTGTCTAATTCATCTTCTTGTACACTTTCTCTTAATTGCAGATTGCTTTCTGAACTGTGTATATCATAGAGGGACGTCCATGGTTGTGTGTTAATGATTATATTTTGTTTGCACGTTGTAGAAGTTGTTTAATTACATTGTTATGCCTTTTTCTCTTTAGCTGTAAATTACTTTGCAGAGTACTAATCTAGATAGGTTTATTGGTAGCTTTGATAAATCAATTTCTTTAGTTTGATAGTTTTGACATAGTACTAATTTAGATAGGTATATTTGCAATTTCAAATACTCTCTATAGGTCTGTTTCATTTGTTAATTTTGCCTCAGCATGATAGGATAGAAACGAATTTTGAGTTGTGATTTCTAATTAGCATTAGTCAAGAGTTTGTAAGTTTGCACATAGTGTTTTTATTGTCATCTTAGTCATGATTTTGAATTAGGATTTTTAATTAAGTGTTGATTATGAGTTATAGCTTTGCTTGAGTTAGTGATTTTGAACATGGTATTTTCCAGCAGTTGTATGATAAAGTGAATGATTGACATTGAATCTTTTCTGCACAATGTTTAAAGATCACATGGATTCCAAGAACACCTAGTGTTACTTTTATGATGGAAAAACTCTCTATAGACTTCCTTAGCCATACTTTACATTTCTCTGTAGAAATTAGCATTGAGTTAATTCCACTTGAGTTATCATTGGTAGTTAGATTCCATCATGATGTTATTCGACACCGAAGACACAATCATCACATTTGAATACTTTCTTCTTTACTGCAAGATATAAATAGTTTTGATAGCTTAGAATTTGAATACTATCATAACACTCTTGCTTTTAGTTAGGTAGATTAATGTTTATTCTTTGCAAGATAGAAATAGTTGTGAGTTCTTTTTAAGAATAGAGTTCAGTTGTCAAGATAGTTTTGATAGATTAGTTGCTTAATTTCTTACTTGCTCCTTCATTTAGAGATAGATAGATCAAATAATTCAGAAATAGATTACTTGTTGTTTGCTTATTCAAAAAAAGATTGAATAGATTAAATAGTTTTGAAACAGATTTCTTGTTATTCGCTTATTTAGAAATAGTTCATAGTCCTAGATTGTTTATGGTTACTTAGGTCAAATAGTTTATATTTTTGAATTGCTTGAAACTCATTAATTGGAGGTTGCTTTATATAGAATTTGTTGTTTAAATATATTTTAAAAGTCATGTATTTAAAAAGTAGAATTGTGAATTGAAAAGAGTGTTGATCCCTAGGGTAAACTATCTCTTTAGCTAGACAATTTTTCCATTAGATTTTCTTCCTTCCTTGGCTCATACTATGCCACAACTCTAAGTTTACTTACCTCGGGTTGACAATTTAATTGAGGGAATTAGTACATATAAAATACCCATCATTTTTGGCGTCGTTTCCGGGGAATTGTCTTAAGGTAGAAAATAGTTAGGAAGTAGATCATTTCTCAACATTAGCATTAGTTTGGTGGTGGGGGAACTTTAAGACGAGAGGTAAGAACCTGCACATATGTTATAGAAGGTTCCCCCAAACCCAATGGTAGTTTTTATTTTTTATTGCTTTCATGAACAAACCTAGGGACCGAAAGGGTAGATGCACCAAAACCAAACCAAAACTTTTGATCAAGGTTCCTTCTAACCTTTTTGGAGGAAGGAACACACCACCCATAAAATCCACATAATGATACCAGAAAATAGGGGTTAGCTCAACCCAGAGAACTAAAGAAGTCTTTGAAGAGACCAAAACTGGGGGCACTATAGAGCACAAAATTGAAACTTCAACAGTAGTGGGACATGAGGCAAGACCACTCGAGCCTTCATCAGAACCAACCAACACAACCTTTGCCTTTTCACCACCATCAGGGGACTCTAACTTTGTTGATATCATTGACCCTGGACATGTGAATGCTCTTTTTGGCAGTTCAACCAATATAATTGTATCCCAAGTTGAAACAAAAACTTTGGCACCAATAGTTTCAACAGGCTCGAGTAAAGTCCCGAGCATCCAAACAATAGATAAATGTTCCCATCGAAGGGATACCCTTCCTAGAAAAGAACCTTGGGACACTTTGTTATCTTCAAGGATAAAGCCATTCAGGTATTGTCTCTTTGGTAATCAAATAAATCTAGATGATCACAACCATGTGAGACACGATGAGGGATAAGAAGTTGGAAACCAAACAGAAACCACCTTCAGGTTTCCAATTTTGTATACCACACAAAATTTCAACATGAAAAACATTCCACTCTCTGCACTACCCACCTTTTATGGTAAAAGCAGTGAAGACCCGAATACCTTCCTATTTGATTTTGACATCTTGTGTAGTAGCTACAACTACTTGCAAGATGCCCATAAATTAAAAGTTTTTCTTGTCACTCTCAAGGATTCTACACTAAGATGGTTCATGGGGTTAGGAGAGTCCAGTATTAGGTCTTGGGAAGACATGAAAGCTATATTTCTTAAAAAATACCAAGACTACTGCAAGTCCAAGGATTCTCGTAATGATATTTTTAAAATCCAACATTTAGAGGATGAGAGTCTCGAGGATTACATGGAACGATTTTCTTATACCTCACATAAATTGAAATACCATGACCTTCCAGATGATGCAGTCAGGACTCTTTTCCTTAAAGGAATTTTGGAAGAATATCTAGAGACACTTAACCTGATGGAATTAGGTGACATCTCCCATAAACCATTTATTGAAAACTGTGAAATGTGTAGAAATTGCTCGAGGAGTAGATCCAAAACTGGGAAGAGTGTTCAGGATCCTTATAGTAGAAACCTAAAAACAGTTAATTCAGGTGGTATTACAAGGGTAGAGATATGAAACCTATTGGAGAACTTCAAAACCGATATCTTAAGTACAATAGGTTCCCAGTTGGAAACCCTAAATATTAAGAAGAAATAGGAGGGGGAGAATGCAACAATGTGCATATTTTGTCCAAGGTGCAGGAGGAAGAATTCCTCAAGAGAGTGTCCATTAGGCAACATTTCAGTTTGTGGCTTCTGCACTGAAGACCACCCAACTGAAAAATACCCATTACTACCCTATTTATTAGCCATTTACAGAAGTGGGGATCCTGGGGAATCCTCTTATGCACCTTGGAGGCCATGGCAGCCTAGGAGTCAACCTACATACCAGGATCTACCACCTCAAGTTCCACCCTATTATCAACAACCACAACAGTGGAACTCAACGAATTGGAAAAACTGGTCTCCATAATATCACCATCCTTGGCTACAAGGATGGAGAGGAGGGAATACCCAAGGAAATGCTCATGCTCCACCTCTTCCTATGCCCAGTCATCCTTACCCACAGTTTTCGCCGAACATACAACAATTTTTTCCAGGTTTTGTTCCCCCATATTTACCTCATATTCCACAACAACCCCAACAATACCAGAATACAAGCTCCCCAAGATTGACATTATTATCGGAAAAATCGATGCCCAACCCGAATAACAAACCAACTCAACCTCTTCATAATTTTGATCTACAAACCTTCCCGACATATGTTATTTCTCCTGTTCCATTACATGAGATTTAGCTAAGGCCGGGAAAAGTTATGGATAGACAAAGGCCTTCAATAGTCATCCAGGAAGAAGAAGAAGATGAAACTCCTGAACAACCCACGAATGACACTAAGTGGGAAGATGTTCTCATTCCTAAAGACCAGGAACCAAAGCTTCCCCAAAATGAATCTTCATAGATTACAAAAGCCCCTCCTTATCCAAAAAGATTAGCAATTGAGAAACCTACGATTCAACCAGAATTTGACATTTTAAATGAATTTAAGAATATATGTGTCAAAATTCCCTTGTTACAAGCCATAAAGGACATTCCAATTTACAGTAAGGTGGTCAAATAATTGTGTATCAAGAAACCAGGTAGGAAACAAAAGGATCCACCAATAATACATTTGATAGGAGAATTCTCTGAATACATATTAGAGCATCCTAGGGTCACAAAATATGGGAACCCAGGGAACCCCATAGTAGCAATAACCATTAATAAGATTCCCATTAGAAATAATCTCATAGACCTAGGGGCAACCATTAATGTTATGACTGTTACTACCTTGGAGGAATTACATTTAAAACCCCTTCTTAGACCTACCCCAACTATTTTGGAATTAGTAGATAAGACAAAAGTTATACCTGAAGGAATCTTGGATGATATCATAGTTACATTAGCCTCATGGGAATACCTAATAGACTTTCTTGTCATTCATTCAAAAGATCTTACTAAAGGCATCCCACTATCTTGGGAAGAGCTTGGTTGGCCACAACCAATGCATTTATTGGTTGTAGAGAAGGTGAAATGACCATCTCTAATGGACTTTCTATACAGAATCTTACCATATACCCACCATCTCAACCTATTAGGGAGAATCTATGGTGGCTTGAATGTCCATATGAGAATGAGAACTGGGAAGAACCTATGTTTCTGAGTGATCATTCCTGGGCACTTTAGGAGCAAACAACGAAAAATGTGCTAAATCAATTTATTTCTACTATCATGTGTGTTGATTTTCCACGATCTTTTCCCCAATTTGAGTACATGTTTGGGGAAGAATTTCATGAACAATTGGACCCATCAAATTTGTCTTCGACATCTTTTATTCTTAAGATATATGATTATGCCACATATTATACCATTCCCTATGAGATTAGTCCTGGGAAATTCCTACATATAAATTCTGGACTAAATGCAGACCAACAAAAAAAATTAGTAAATGTCCTTAAAGAACAATCAAGGGCATTCGCCTAGGAATACACTGATATGAAGGGTATACACCCTGACACATGCATTCATCAGATATACACCTAGCAGAAGTAACACCCATTAGGCAACCCCATAGAAGGATGAATCTGACACTCAAGGATATAGTAAAAGAAGAAATATGGAAGATATTGAATGTCGGCTTTATTTATCCAATATCTGGCAGTAAATGGGCATCCCCGCTTGTAGTGGTTCCAAAGAAAGTAACCGGAAAATGGAGAATTTGTGTCGACTTTCGGGAACTTAATAAGGCCACTCTAAAGGATTATTTTCCCCTTCCCTTCATTGACCAAGTCTTGGATACCTTGTCAAGGAATCAATACTTTTCCTTCCTATATGGATATAATAGATACAACCAAATTCTCATAGCACTCGAGGATCAAGAAAAGACTACTTTCACTTGTCCTTGGGGTAGTTATGCCTATAGGGTATTACCATTTGGTTTGTTTAATGCTCCTGCCACATTTCAATGAGCAGTATTAGGGATATTTGCTGACCTTATTCATAATTGTGTGGAAGTATATATGGACGACTTTCCAGTATATGGAAATACTTACCAGAAATCCCTAGATAATCTAAAGAAAGTCCTTATCAGATGTCAAGAAATGAATCTATCCTTAAGTCATGAAAAATGTAAAATGTTGTTGACTGAAGGAGTAGTCTTAGGAAATCACGTTTCATCTGAAGGGATTAAAGTGGATCCTTCTAAGATTGAGGTAATGGTCAAACTTACACCCCCAAAGACTCAAAAAGACGTAAGAATCTTTCTTGGACATGAAGGATACTACCGAGGATTTATTGAGAATTTTACGAAGATTGTTGCACCCATGTTTGTATTGCTTACAAAAGATGTTGATTTTCTTTGGAACGACCAACTTCAAACCTCCTTTGAAACTCTAAAAGCTAAATTATATGTGGCACCATTTCTTAGGGGACCCAATTGGGCCCTTCCATTTCACATATCCACTGATGGCTTCGATACTGCAATAGGAGGAGTATTGGGGAAGAAAGAAGACCAACAATCCTATGTCATTTATTTTGTGAGTAAGAACTTGTCCCCTGCCGAGTTAAACTATACAGTTACCGAAAAGGAATTCTTGGCAATTTTCCATGACATCAATAAATTTTGCCATTATATCACAGTATATGAGGTATTTGTACATACAGATCACCCTACCATTAGATTTCTCATGAATAAACCCATTACCAATGGCCGAGTAACTAGGTGGCTCCTGTTATTACAAGAATTCAATATCACCGTCCTTGACCGACCTGGAAAAGAGAACTTAGTAGATGATTTTCTTTCACGCATTAATCACGAGGGTGATAATATTCCTGTTGATGACAATTTTCCATATGAGCATCTCTTTTCCCTCACCATAAACACCCCATGGTTTGCATACATGGAAAATTATTTGGCTACTAGAAAGATACCAGCTCATTTGTCAGCTCATGAAAAGCATTGAATTATCACGCAAAGTGATAACTACTCTTGGGTTGGCCATGAACTTTTTCATACTGGACCAGACTTGATTATTCGTAGATGTGTCCGAGAAGATGAAATACCAGAAATCCTACGAAGTTGTCATGATGGACCATGTGGTGGCCATTTTTCCGACAAACGTATAACGTATAAGGTGTTACATTCAGGTTACTATTGGCCTATCATTTTTAAGGATGCTGCCAAATATGTGAGGAGTTGCGATAGCTGCCAAAGGATAGGAAGACCCACATCAGGTGATGAAATTCCCTTACATGCCCAAGTTATGATAGAACCTTTCGAGAAATGGGCCCTTGATTTTGTAGGACCAATTTCACCCATGTCTCATAAGAAGAATTATATTTTGGTTTGTACAGATTATGTCACCAAGTGGGTAGAGGCAAAAGCCTTATTTTGGGCTATCGAAAAATCTGTTGTTGAATTCATTTATGAAGACATATTTACCCTCTTTGGTGTTCCTCGTGAAATTGTTACAGACTAGGGCACATAATTCACTTCTAAGCTGATGAAGGAATTAACAAAGAAAAATGGGATCAAGCATTGCAAGTCTTCTTCATATCACCCACAAGCTAATGGCCAAGTAGAGTCAACAAACAAAGTTTTGGAAACTATATTAACCAAAAATATCCAATTATACCATAGGGATTGGGCTGATAGACTTCAAAGGGATTTGTGGGCATATCGTGCCACATAGAGAAACACCACTGGGCACACCCCCTACGAACTAGTGTATGGAAAACAAGTACTTCTACCAATTGAATTCCAAGTAAGGACTTTCCGTATTGCTGCACAATTGGGATTAGACCTAGACGAGGCACAAAAACAATGAGCCCTACAATTGAACGAATTGGATGAGATTAGATAAGATGCTATCCAACGAACAATGTTAGCTCAAAACCAGAGGAGCAAGTGACATGACAAATTTATTAAGAAGAAACAATTTCAACCTGGTGAATGGGATTTGTTGTTTGATTCCCGATTCAAAAATTTTAAAGGAAAACTTACCACTCGGTGGTTGGGTCCTTATGAGGTAGTTACCGTGTATGATAATGGGGTTGTTAAGATAATAACAATTGATGATGGACAAGTCTCTTTCGTAGTGAATGAACACCGACTTAAACTTTACCACAGACCCATTTCCAAAGAGGATTTTCCACAGGTCATGTCAAGCAACAAGGCATTGGCCTTGGTGGATGTGGAAGTTCCTTCTCCCTCCCCCAGTTCTTGAAACTTTTTCTGAATTTTGATTGTACATATGTAAATAATTTAAAGTGTGTTTTTTGCTGATAAACAATTTTAGAGATTTCTGCAGGTATTTATTTCACCACAAGTGGACAATTTCAAGGAGACAAAAAGGGAAGTATTTTACTTCGGAAAAACATATTGCTATATTGAACTTTGTTTTCTTCTTAAGCATCAGTTGAATAATGACTTCTTATTATGCTTAGAATTGCTTGCTATGAATTAGCCATATTTTTTGCAAGATTTCTATCTTCCTTTTTCTCAAGGCATCTTTAACGACAATTTCTCATAACCTCCACCACTAAAGGATATAAGGAAGTGACACCTTGTCTTATCAAACCTAGAGGTTACTCGTACAATTTCCCCAAGAACCCTGAGTAGGTGAGTAAAGTATGAAAGAGTAACAAGAAGGTCTGATTAGCGGTTAGCCATGGAAACATCAATATAACTTTTAAAAAAGAAGAAAGTGAGTAGGGACTGAAGATACCTTCCTGTTCTTTTCCAATGGTACCATCCACTACACACTAAAAATGCTTGATTATACCATTTCTTTAGATAGGCTACGTCCACTTAAGTACTCCTTACATTAGGAAAATCTATAAAGAATACATAAAGAAGAGTCATCCTCTAACATAAATACCATCCCATTCTTAAATATAAAAAAATTCAGAGCTGCCTCCCCATCTTCTTGCAAAAACAATTTTTTATAAAAAAATCTTAAAAGATGGTGGACTAGTCTCTGCTGTAAAAGGGTGTAAGAGGATAACCCGCTGGGATACTAAACAGGTCTGATGGAAGCGGGTACCGGCCTATGGTATCACTAGGTAAACTCGTCAGAGTACTGCACAAGCTTGTTGACAACAGGGAATTCTACCTAGCGAGGGTGATGATCTGACAAACAATAAATAAAATTACAATCTTAAAACTTGTCCTGATGTACGACATTACTTGTAGACAAAGTTGAAAAGAAGTATGCATGGTTAAGCAAAGTTCAATGAACTCCATAAATCTTCCACTGGGAACTAGCTTTAATACCATCCTAAGATTCTCTCACCTACCTCTTCTTAACTATACGTAGGATGTTTTTTCCTACAGGTGGGGCCATATTTTAACCGTCTTGTCAGACTAATGTGTGAAATTTATCTCTACACTTGGAAAACTGTAAATCTTAGGCTATTGGGAGAATTGATCGGTTCCCTATATCTTTGATTGTGAGGTGTCACAATACTTAGGAATGGGAGAGGGGTTTCCTGAGATGACAAATGATAAACACTACCATCTATATTACAATCCATGAGAAGAGGAAGTAAAACCTCTGTTAAAAATTTTGTTATATTGTTTTTACGATATCCCGGGCTATTATATCAACAATTGTTTTTATTAGTATGCTAAATTCTATACTGCTGACATCACTGTGTGTTATAACCCTGCTGTGTATTTTTATGTTTATATAATGGAAGACTGCGTAATTGGTTCTTTGTGTCAATTACAGATCAATAACAAACTGTTAAACTCACTACATATCTGTGTTACACGCATATGAACAAAGGAACAAGTTGTTTTATATTACAGATCGATGACAAGGAAATTAACAATGGATAGTCCTATTCACACTCATCCTGTCCATGCTCCATGCTCTTGTTCACCATGACTGCCATAAATTTCCCAAGCTAACTGCTATGGGTGAACATCCATTATGATGGGGATAATTTCCACTTGCACATGAGGACCAGATGGAGTGCCATCTGGAGGACTAGATGGAGTTCCATCTGGAAGACCGGATGGATTTCCATATGGAAGACAGGATGAAGTGCCATATGGAGGATCGATTGAGGTATGTATATACTATAAGTGACCATGATTGCATGCAAAAATGATCGTTCGATTTGATACACCTGTGCAATGGTAAGTTAAGATGGGTTGAATGGTATATTTTTCGAAATTCATGTTTGTAATTGAATTAAAACTTTTTAATGCATTTTTATGATCAAATGTCCAAGTCGAAGTCTTGGGCATTGATCTAATTCTCACATAATTGAATTTTCCTTCAAAGTACACCACCATTTGAAATTCAAATGCAGCGCAATCATAGTCACACATGGCGATCATGTGTGATGAATTCACCCATGAATTCAACCGTTTCCACCTCAATTGCATTAAAACCCTGGTGCTCTGCCCCAATTTCCATTTCGCTCATCCTCTGTTTTCTATGTCGCGCTCACCCACTGCCCAATTTATTCCTCCTGCTCATCTTTCGCACTGTAACCATGCCCAAATGCTATGAACCATCCTCCTATGCTGAGCTTCTGGCCATTCCCGAATTCATAGAGTGTAGAAATATTTTCTTTCGTGTAGGGTGGGGACCATTCTTGGCCAATCTGCAGGGCCACGACGATGGTGTTTCACTACAATTCGCTCTTAGTTTTGATGGGAGGATGGATCGTGTGGTATTTTTCCTTCTTGGTCTTTGAGGAATCTATTGCCTCAGCCACAAAATTTCCACGGGTCGGGGATCGATGGTTCAAACACCATCAATTTCCACGTCCAAGCTATAACATAGTGCTCAAGCTTGAGTTTCAAAATGTTTCTAGAGCCAAAGGGTACTCAAAAGAATGGATCAAGGATGAATTTATTAACCCCTTGATCTTAATTACCAAAATTATCACTTGTGAAGGTAGGTACTCTGTTTTCAAATCTTGTCATTTTCGTCTGTTAGCCCATTTTCAATTCAATAAACACTTGAATTTTCCTTTCTAATTCCTGAAAAGTCTTGATAAAATGTCTTCCCAAGTTCGTAAAAACTTGGCCAACCCTCACAACAGTCTATTCCACCATGGCCTCATTAAATTGCTTGTTACAGCTGAATTGACAAAACAGAGCAAGACATGGGATAAATTCCTCTACCAATTCTCAAACCCCAATCTCATAGTCAAGACAAGCAAGAGATTAGTCGATTCAGGGGCTGTCATTCCATCTAAGCCTCATTCTCCCAAAACTACAAACCCTCCAACTCAAACTATCTCTCTGTCTAATCAAAAGGCCAAGAAAATTATTGATTCCCCTCCAACCTCATCTGGTAAGAGAATAAAAAAGCCTGCTGATAATTCCCCATTGCCTTGAACACCTATTGATCCTCAACCTAAGAATATACAAGATTCATTTCAACAAGATTTTCCTTCATTCCCTACAAAGAGGAGAGGAGCCAATCGATTCAAGGGGGAATCTTTTCGAAGAAGCACCCAAAGTATGAGTGGAAAACCCAATGTAAAACCTCCAAGCACTTTAGATCCTATCCAATTGTCTTCCGATCATGAGAGCCCCCATAAAATACTCAGAGAAGTTTCTACAGAGGAGTTTGAGCTCGATAAAGAGGTCAAATATGAACCTATTACACCTAGTCTCCCTCACAAAAACATTGTTACTCCTTCCTCCCAGATGCCTACATCGTATTCTAAAATTGATATACCTTCTACATCCATCAAGGGATTCAAGCCTTCTTCTCTTGAGCCATCTGATCATACCCTAGTTATTGAGAAATTGCAACAAGAAAATGCTCAGTTGCTTCAACAATTGGAAGAATGAAAAACTATGGATAAGCATTTGCATCATGACAATGTTGTATTGCAATAAAAGGTGAATTCTCTTCAGGGATTGGTTGATCAGATGACCACCACCAATCACAGCCTCCGGATGCAATTGAAACATCATAAAAGGATTGAGACAAAGTCCCCATGGTAAGAGGGAGAAGCTTCTAAAGCCAATCCACCCCCTCCTTCACGAGTATAGTTATGTTAGGTAATCCATTTTTGTTTGTAGAGGGACATGCAAATTCTTAGGTGTGGGGGTAATGTTGGGTTCGTGTTTTGACTATTTTGTTTCAATGGCCAAATCCCTTTTTCATGCAATGTTATATATGCTATGCTCTCATTTATCCATTTTGAAGGTATTATCAAAGCTTTATACATTAATTCTCCATAGAATCACACAAGGTATGTATACTTATCGTTTTTGCAATGATTTTACGATCAATTCATCTTAGTTAAATGTTTATGAGGATCTAACGTCTGGTTTGCTTGCAACAGGTTAGAATCACGATCTAATCCTCCATCCAATCCCTTGTTTGACACTCTGTTCAACACTTGATCTGACACTCCATCCCGCATGTGATCCTACACTTGGAGCGCATAGGAGCTGGCGGTTGGTACATTGACAGCCTTTGATGGATGAATGGGGGATGTGGGTTTTATGCCCCCTCATGCCCTCCAACTATGTAGCTCGACACATCTTGGATTGGGCAGTTGCAGTGACCACTGAGTGGCACACAAAGACTGTTATGAAAGATGCTGATGTTAGAACACATTTAATGAATTTAATGTTTTTAGAGAGGGTTGACCCTTCCAGTGGCCGACCTCTCAAGATCTATAAACATCTATAAATACCACTATCTATGACATGAACCATGAGAAATTTTTTATTATTTTATACAGACATTATCACCATTGTTGTTGTATACTCTATTTTTATATCAATTCCAGTGTTGCATTAGCTTTGTGATTGCGATTTCCCGTTGAGAGTTGCCACAACCTTTTGGGGGGCCCACCAGTGGTCTAGGTGATTGTTTATACCAATACATATTTACAATTATCTAGTTGCCTTTCTTAGATTTCGAAATCATTTCTTTACTGTGTAAATTTCTCAATTTCAATTGCTTGTTGTGTGTATATTTCAATTGTAGATTGCTTGTCTAATTCATCTTCCTGTACACTTTCTCTTAATTACAGATTGGTTTCTAAACTGTGTATATCATAGAGGGGTGTCCATGGTTGTGTGTTAATGATTATATTTTGTTTGCATGTTGTAGAAGTTGTTTAATTACATTGTTATGTCTTTTTCTCTTTAGCTGTAAATTACTCTGCAGAGTACTAATTTAGATAGGTTTATTGGTAGCTTTGATAGATCAATTGCTTTAGTTTTGATAGTTTTGACAGAGTACTAATTTAGATAGGTTTATTTGCAATTTCAAATACTTTCTGTAGGTCTGTTTAATTTGTTAATTTTGCCTCAGCATGATAGGATAGAAATGGATTTTGAGTTGTGATTTCTAATTAGCATTAGTCAAGAGTTTGTAGGTTTGCACAGAGTGTTTTTATTGTCATCTTAGTCATGAATTTGAATTAGGATTTTTAATTAAGTGTTGATTATGAGTTATAGCTTTGCTTGAGTTAGTGATTTTGAACACGATATTTTCCAACAGTTGTATGATAAAGTGAATGATTGATGTTGAATCTTTTCTGCACAATGTTTAAAGATCACATGGATTCCAAGAACACATAGTGTTACTTTTATGATGGAAAAACTCTCTATAGACTGCCTTGTCCATACTTTACATTTCTCTGTAGAAATTAGCATTGAGTTAATTCCACTTGAGTTATCATTGGTAGTTAGATGCCATTGTGATGTTATTCAACACCGAAGACACACTCATCACATTTGAATACTTTCTTCTTTACTGCAAGATAGAAATAATTTTGATAGATTAGAATTTTAATACTGTCATAACACTCTTGCTTTTAGTTAAGTACATTAATGTTTATTCTTTGCAAGATAGAAATAGTTGTGAGTTCTTTTTAAGAATAGAGTTCACTTGTCAAGATAGTTTTGATAGATTAGTTTCTTACTTGCTTACTTTCTCGTTCATTCAAAGATAGATAGATCAAATAATTCAGAAATAAATTACTTGTTGTTTTCTTATTCAAAAAGAGATTGAACATATTAAATAGTTTTAAAAGAGATTTCTTGTTATTCGCTTATTTAGAGATAGTTCACAGTCCTAGATTGTTTAAGTTTACTTAGGTCAAATAGTTCATAATTCTATAATTTCTTGAAGCTCATTAATTGGAGGTTGCTTTATATAAAATTTTCCGTTTAAATAGATTTTAAAAGTCATCTCTTTAAAATGTTGAAATGTAAATTGAAAAGAGTGTTGATTCCTAGGGTAAACTATCTCTTTAGATAGACAATCTTTCCATTAGCATTTCTTTCTGCCTTGGCTCATATTGTGCCACAACTCTAAGTTTACTTACCCTGGGTTGACAATTTAATTGAGGGAATTACTACATATAGAATACCCATCAACTTTGATGGATGACAAAGAGAGACATGCAATCCATTTACAAAACATAAGAAAGACAAAGGAACAATGAATACATTGAAACTTGGTTCCAGAGAATCAACATTCAACAATATTCCTCCATTATTCAACATTTCTTGGCACCATATCAATCAAAGAAATTGGTTTCTCATATCTTAGCATCTATAAAGGTACATTTTTCAAATTTGGATACGAGTCTATTAGAGATGTTATTACGCACTTGGCTCCATTGGAAGTATTCCTACACTTGAAAGAGGTTTTTCTTCTTTCGATAGGGTAGGATATCATAGAAAAATAAAATGAATAAAATAGTAAAGACAAATATAAGTCTAGTTGTGAAAACCAGGTTAGTAGTGCAATTGGACATGAGTTTTGATTGAAAAATAGGCAACTGGTGGGGAAAATTCTCAATAAAGTTCTACATGTTGGTTCGATATTGTATTATTGTTCTTCAAAATCATTTTTGTTTTTCTTGTGACAAATGATGTGGTATTCCTTAAGGCCCACCTTCCGACATATATTTTCCCATCGACTCCAACACATCATTTGGGATTGAGATTAGAGATATTTATAAGTACCTTGGGACTTGCATGCATTAGTGGAAAGCCTCCTCACTATCAACAATGGGAATTCACCAAGTTTTCTTGATTGACAGATCTTCCAGGTGACTCGAATCCAATACATCCATTTGTTCCTGTCAGGATGTACTTAGGTACCTTGACACTCATTTTCATCACTGAGGTTATATCTAAAGACTATATGGTTAATGGTATCAACAATAGATTATCAAGGATATCATCAAGATATCTTAAAGGAGGCTACCATTCAAATTTCCAAAGGAAAAGAAGATAATAACTTACTAAGAAAAAGACGACAATCATCAGTCCACATGAAACAATTCACAATTAATTACTTTTCAATAATAACATGATCTATTTAGATATTGTAACAGTGAAAAATATTTGAAAAACACCAAAAGCAAGAGCTTAGGCACCATCTTTCAGAGGCTATTATCATCAACATAGTCTTCTCTGCTCTTAGAAAACATAAATATTGATTAGTAGAATATTTGAATGAAGACATTACAATAGACATCCAACGGGCAGACATTCAACATGCATATATCCAAGGAGAAGATATTCAAGAAGGAAGTATTCAAAATAGTCAAGAAACATACAAATAATTTGCAAACATTAGAGGAACATTCAATATGCAGATTCATAAGCATCTGGTACATAAAGGTTTGATATTTTTAATTTGTTATTTATAAAATATAATAAAATTAAAAATAACTTTTAAATCCTTTATAGCATTTTTCTTTCACTACACTATCCATAATATTTCACCCTAATTAATTGTTTTCATAAGATATCTTACTCATTTTTTCTACCATAATCCATTTCTATTCAAATTACTCCTATCCATTTAAATACCAACCATGCCCATCCATATACTACCTATCCTTTTATTTCCAATATCCTAGCATATACCCATTTTCACATATCTTCCCATATGTTTAAATTTCACAATTCTTACCTTACAAAACACCAATGAAAAAAAAAACATTTTATAACCCAACGACTATATGACTCTACATTCTTCCCTTTACAAGAATACACCACATTCAATAATAAGACAATTTTGATTCATTTGCATCGTGTGACAAAGGAAATATCGACATTTTGGAGGGGTTTTGATGAGATATTGTTGTAGGTACTGAAGGGAAAGCATATGGAACATAAATTTGAGGACAAAGCCATGAATTGATGCACAAATTGAGCCATAAATTTGGACATAGGAAGACATAATTCGAGCCTGAAAGTGACAATTATAGAGACATGGGTTCTTCTTCCAAAAACATGTGATCTAAAATCGAAAGGGATGCACAAAAACCAGATATTAAAGGCACAATTAAGCAGAGAACCGAGGTAATTTCATATCAACAATACATTTTTCAAAATTTTTAGAGCATACAATCAATATTTAGGGTCTGCAAAGTAGGTTTTATAGAGATATGGGTTTCCAAAATTTCAAGAAATATAACCAACAACTTCAAGAGTTGAGTAGACTTAACAAAATCTAAACAAAATTGTTTAGGAACTAGAGACAATTATGTCAAACTAAAGTCTCTGTTTTAAATTTCTTGAAGAGCAGAGAATACAAAGACAAGTATTTTGAAAAATGGTTGTGAGATTTGAACCACACGAGGTTTCCTTGGTTGGGTTTCATGAAGAATGTGAAGAAATATTAAGGAGGGTAGGGTTGGCTTAACCTCTTTAGAAAATTTGAGGGGCATAATCTAGAAGTAACCAGGGATTTTTCCCAAAGATTTGATGGAGAATGTGCCCAAGTAGGAAGCCTCACATTGCATATCTCTGAGAATGTATTGTCTAAAATCATTGGGTTACCACAAAAAGGAGAGAAGTGGTTTAAGAACAAGTCTATAAAATCAAATTCCTGGATTCCATATATGTTGAGGAATAGGAGGACGTTTAATTGGACTTCTAGGGTTCCTAGAATATGGATCAATGATCCTTGGAAGCATTTAGCTTTCCTTCTTCATAAGTTTGTCACATGTGAAGGTAGATGTAGCCTAATATTTCTCTATCACATCATATTACTAATGAATTTAAGGAATGAGTAGCCTAAATATGCCATACTATTTTTTGAGCAACCTTACTAAAATGGCTAAGTCAATTCAAATACAAAGAAAGAATGTTGAGAGGTACCTTTATCATCATAGCTGTTGGGTCGCCAAAGTACCATCTTTTTACCAACCTTTCACTTCACTTTCACTTCACTTTTTACCATATTTCGCTTTCCCATACCCTTACATTAAAACATTTTCATGATTACATGGGTTTTAGACATATTATTTTCCAATGCATCTATTTTAATGTTTTTGAGTGAATTTATGATTAAATATTGGAAAAATGACATGTTTACACTTATATATGGAAGTGGGATGAGTTTCATGATGTTTACAGGTGTATTTGAAGACTCCAACCAAGTCAAATTTGACCATCAAGCCTCAAATTCGAATTCCCTCTTCAACCCTTTGAAGATTTAATAAATATTTGGAGATCTACTCAAGTATCTTGGATGGAGATTAATCATGAAAGAAATATTTGTGAGAGGATTTTTAGAGATATCACTTGATAGGTGTGAGCACATGGTTGTAACCAAATGAGACATTTGTGGATCTAAGTTATCTTAATTTTTGTATAAATAGGATTGCCTCCTCCATTTCAAGGGGGGGACTCTTGGAGCATTGTATCCAACTTATGATGAAATAAGAATCAACCTTTCTTTTCACATCAATTCCCATTCTCTAGTTTAGATTTAGAATGCTTTAGTTTATGTGTTACTTTGTTCTTAGGAGAATTGCGCTCACTCCAAATAGAGCATAGTAGCATTTTCTTCTTACCTTGAATAGGTTTATATGCTTTATTGTTTTTATTAGAATTATCTTGATGATATTGATTGTTGATAGGTTATTTGAAACATTCCGAGAAGACCTCCTAAAAGAAGCTAGTGTTTTCATGCCTACAACAACTAAGCCCTTTTAAGTGTATTTATTTTCAATGCATGAGTGTTTACTTGATGATCTTGATTGTTGATAGGTTATTTGAAACATTCCGAGAATACCTCCTGAAAGGGAGCTAGTGTTTTCATGCCTACAACAACTAAGCCTTTTTAAGTGTATTTATTTTCAATGCATGAGTGTTTACTTGATGATCTTGATTGTTGATAGGTTTTGTGAAACATCTTGAGAGGACCTCCTGAAAGGGAGCTAGTGTTTTCATGCCTACAACAACTAAGCCTTTTTAAGTGTATTTATTTTCAATGCATGAGTGTTTACTTGATGATCTTGATTGTTGATAGGTTTTGTGAAACATCTTGAGAGGACCTCCTGAAAGGGAGCTGGTGTTTTCTTTCCTACAACAACTAAGTCTTATTAAGTGGAATGAGAGAGTTAGGATTTGATTGAATTTTCTTAGATTAGAAGTTAGGTGCCTACTCCTGCATATATAGAGCATGTGCATCATAAGCCTACGAACCTCGGATTGACAAATTAAATGGTTGGGCAATTACTACAACGGAATTAAACGACAATATTTTCGCCTAACATTTTGGTGCCGTTGCTGGGGAAGCACAATGGATTGAGGTATTAGTTTTTTTTTTCATTTCAATTCATGCAAGTGTGATTAGACATGATCCTAACTCCGAGGTGACATACGAGTAAGGACATGTAGGGTGTAAATTTCAATTTCTGCAAGATTAGTTTAAATTTTTGCAAGTGTGATTTTCAGTTTTTCTTTTATTTTTGATTTGGGTGCAGTAAGAACCCCTTTTTGCAATATGATTTAACAATGAGTTTAAGCTTGGAACAACTCACTCAGATCCTAGCAAAGGTTGGGATCTCCTCTTCTATGGAAGAGGAGATCTTGAAAACAACCGAAAACTTAATTACTCCTCCAGAGGAAAACGACGAAACAACATACAAGGAACTCTGTACATCCGATGATGAACAATCATGCGAGCAGGAGATCGAGGAGGATAACGAGGAGTTGTGACATGATTTGAGGAGTGAAAACTATGCCTACGAAAGAATTATCGAACGATGGTTTCAAGCAGGTACCAGGTTAGATCCATTTAGTTTTTCTTTTTATTTTGTTAATTTACAGTTTCGACACTTAATTTCACACGTTTATGTATATTTTCGATTGTCATTTGTGAAACTCACATTGAACATATTCTTATTACTGTTGTGCTCATGGTTACATTGGATCTTTGACTATACTTAATCAATTTCTAACTTCCAATTAGAAGTAGGGTAGGTAGGTTCAAAGGAATAAAACATATCAGTTTTTGTTATTTGCTTTTAATAAGTATGCTCTCCTCCGAGCTTCGTGCGATTGCGAGGATCAGAAAGTAGGATGACTAAAATAATTTTCAAGAATGAATAAATTGATGATTTGCAAACATACTTAATCAATTTTTCATCTTGAATTTGTAATTCATTTTGTCTCCATTTGCTAATAAATCTATTGTCTTTAATTTTATTTTATTTTTCTTTTTAAGAATAATGCAATTAGAAAAAAAGAGACATAACACAAAAAAAACAAAAACTTTAGGTTAAATTAGGATTCTTTTTAAAATTTAAAATTTTATAGAAATAAAAAATATATATGAATAGTAATTGAAAAAATAATAATAATAAGTGATTAGAGTAGAAAAGTGAGTTGTTGTTAGTTTTTTTAATTTGAATTTTAGGTGTAGAATGTGTTAATGTTGTGCAATAAAGTTGCGCAATAAGCATTGACAACAACTAGAGGAGAATGACTGTAAAGAGGATGACGTGCTGAAATATATCACACAGGTATATAAATCCAAAAACAATACGGATGGTTGAAGAACAAGCGCAACTGGAATGGTCGTATTTATGTTCAGGATTGGATTACAGAGATGATTGTGCAAGCAACCGTGAAGGAACATCGGTACAGTCGGGAGCAGGTGTGATCGATCGATGACAAGAACATCACTGCCAGAAAACTCTTCGTGCGGGGTAACAGCTCCGAGATAAATTCAGAGTCTCTCAACGTCATGTTCTCCCCATTCGGTGAATTGGTTGAAAGCGTTGTCATCATGAACAAGAGCACTAGGAAGAGTAAGGGCTACAACTTCGTCACCTTTGCGTACGTTGACGGTGCCCTCAACTCCCTAAAGGAGCCCATCAAAAGGATCGACGATCGCATGACCATGACCCAGTATGCCTCTGGTGGCTTCCATCCCTCCCAGCCCCACATCGACATCAATGCATGAAAGATTTATGTGGGAAACGTTCCGTTTGGCATGGACGCCGATCGTCTTGTCAGCTTCTTTTATCAATACGACAAGATTGACCAGGGACTGCTAGGGTTTGATAAGCACTCGAGAAGGTCAAGAGGCTACACGCTCTTCATTTTTAAGATGGTGGAGGCAACCAAATGTGATTTGGAGGATCCCAGTAAAACAATGGACGATGGGCATCAATTTTCTTGCAAACTGGCCAATGAAAGGCACAACCCAAAGCTCGACTGGGTCAATTCCACAACGACTGCCAATTGGTTCGATATCCATCCTTTGAATCATACCGGAATGAAGACAGGAATTATTCCTAGTCAAGTTTTTGATTATTCACATCAAGGTTGCAGAGAACCGAACTCTAATCACAATCCTGTTGTCAGTGGTTATGTGAATTATCATTACATGAATCAAATATTTTCTATGTATGCATATGGTATTCCTCAAGCTGATGGTTATTGCTGGGGTCAATCTACGAAAGAAAATGGGTTTACTTATGGATCTCAGCCGAGTTCTGGCGCTTCTCAACACGCGAGATTCTTTGGGACCCCAATCCCACAAAATCACATTCGTCAGCCTATTTCTTCCATCCCCTTCAAGCCACGAATCATGGACCACATCTCCAATATCCCTTTACCTGCGAAACCCACTGATTAGAAATTAAATCCCCCGACTAGAAACCAAATCCGCATATCTGTACTGGTAGATCTAATTTTTAATCGCATTGTCATTTGGCATTTTGTTTGTTTACCAGATCATTACAAACCCAATATTTGGCTAACAACTCCTGTTTTCCCATGGTTACGAGATCAATTCGAATCAAAACCAAATTCTGAAACCCTAGGCGTACACCCAGTCGTGAATATCCGGAACAAATATTTGTGGTTCGTTGTTGTTTCTTCATATCGTTGGCACTGCATCATGGTTGGATCTAAGAGCTGTGGATGAACACGATCGACAGTAGTGATAGGCTTCTCTCAACCAACTTGCATGAGACTTGTTTTGGAGAGACTCTGCGAAGGTGGTTTTCCCCTCTGACTGGGGATAAGTGGCAGAAAATAACTCCATTCCGGCGACCAAAAAAAAAATGGGTTACAAGCCAAGGTTGTTAGATTAACTCCCCACTCATCTTTGCTGGAGTCTAGCCATTTCCTCCAACGCAGGAATCCTGTGGATTCATGGAAGTTTTGGTTGGTGGATTACTTTAGGTTTTGTTTTGACCACTATTATAATACACAGAGGTCATAATAGGTTTCGAAGACTGAGATATCAAGCCCACAATGCTCATAATGTGAATCATAATGGCCTTTCACCTGTAATTTTAATTTTTCCTCATTTTTTAATATAGTCAGTCCTTTACATAAATCCCAGTTTGGAGGAAAAGGAACCCGTTATGTGTTCTGTGAACCGCAAGTGGAATTGGAAGAGGCTGTTCAGATAGTCAAAGTAGAAGTGTGTAGGGGCGTGGTGTTAGATTTGGTTGTCACTAGAATAAAATTGTTGTCGTTTGACAGAAGCCGAGTAGCCGCAACAATCTTACATTGAAAAACACAGAGCCTGTTTGTATTCAACACAGAAGGGGAAGTTCGTGGCAGTGTATTCACTAAAGTTTGCCAGAAATTGCAATTAGTAACCACATGGATTAGATCGTGGCTCGTTGGGAATTTATTGATGTTTACAATTTTGCTAGTAAATTAAATCAAAATAGAGTTGAGGCTTTGACATTGTGATCGCAGGTGAAAAATTGCAGGGGCCTGAGGGCGCTCACTCGAGCTGAGTTGGATAAAATGCTGAATGTGGCACAATGTACAATTGTGTCTGAGCTCTCTAATGATCATCTTGATTCATATTTCATGTCTGAATCGAGTCTGTTTGTTTACCCGTACAAGTTTTTTCTGAAGACTTGTGGCACTACAAAGTTGCTTCTTTCCATTCCTCTGATTTTGAAAAATGCAAGCAAATTGTCTCTCTCTGTCAAAAATGTTAAATACACTCGAGGGACATTCAACTTCGCTGGAGTCTAGCCATTTCCTCATCGCAGCTTTGGCAAGGAAGTATCTTATTTGGATAAATACTTTGGAAAGATTGGTTCCGGAGGCAAGGCGTATGTAATGGGAGATTCTGGGAAGGCGTATAATTGGCATGTCCACTTTGCCTTTGCTTTCTTTGGAAGAGGAAGGTGAAGAAAATGTCTGTTTTCACCTGGCCGAAAAGGAAAAGAAGCTTCTCAAATGTGAAATGCAGTAAGCTTGAGAGATACACATTTTTTTTTTTTTTTTTTTATCTTCTATCATGCCAATCAAGATCTACTGCTGTCAATCAGGAAAGGATCCACTACGTCCTTATGAGTCTAGTATTTATATTGGAAACCAATAATAAAGTGGATGAGAGTGCAGTTTAATATCCTTGGGAAGGGTTGTAGCGTAGGATTAAAAAGTATGTATTTCTCTCACATTTTAATAAATACTTTATATTTCAATATGGTAAAAATAAAAAGTAAGAAAAAAAAACTAAAACACAACAAGGTAAAACAAAGACAAAGCAATAACTTTTTATTTGTTTTATTTAATTGAAAAAAAAAATAAAAATTTGCAAATGGACCTTTTCCTCATTCCTGAAAATAAGAATGTTTTTACGCTTTACGATGATTTCTTTTCTTGAGTCACTTTACGCCATGATCAACTATGAAACAAGCGCATGCGCCACAACAATGACAACAGGTATACAAATGTATTTTTCTATCTCTTTAATTTGTCGCATTCGTACTTAATCTTGCATTACGATGATCTCACAAATTTGATTACAGGATTAGTACTAAGTTTGATTGCAGGAATGAAGACGCTCACATTCCATGCCACAATGATTCTCAAGAATCGCAAAACTCTTCAGAAAAGCATTCTTGTGAAAAGATTTAAGGAGCTAAAATTTTCATCGCACATGTCATGACATCTGTCGCTACACCGCCATGTTTTAGAAAACCAATTACGCCATGACAGGATCACTTACCTTTCTCCTTCCAAGATTATTCATCATCCATGTCATGAAGTTCACTTTCCATCGCCTTATCCTTCATGACTTCGCATGCACCTATCTTTTTTATTCACATACATCCCTTTATCCTTTTCCATTCATTTTGCCTTGCAAATAAAACCATTTAGTTCCCTTCTGACGACTACATTACCTTGATTTGTTTTTCACACATACTGTTGCTATTGAGATATTTTCATCTATATTCCTACCAATCATTTTGTACAACTCACATTGACTGATGTGGGATTCCTTAAGGCCCACCTTTCAACAAGTCTTGCCCCATCGACTTTAGCACCTTATCTGGGATATAGACTAGAGTTCCTTTTGAGGACCTAGAGGCTTGCATGCCTTAATGGAAAGTTCTCTCGCTGACAATCATGGGAATACATCAATATCCCTTGATCGTCAGATCTTGCAAGTGGCTCGACATCAACTCATTGATTCGCACTTCGCAAGATGTACTCAGGTACCTTGGCACTCATTAACATCAATGATGAGTTGCCTCACATTGGTTAACTACATTCATCAATGGTCGGTAATCCAATGAATTCTCTTCATGCTCGACATCGACACATTCATTCGCATGACTAGAATTGTACCATCGGGTTTTGCAGCAGGTAAAGACTATACACTTTTCATGACTCTATCAACAGTTACAACAACATTAATTTCGCCACATGAGACTACCGCAGTTCCACTTTATTTTTTCCATGATTCATTCAACAACAGTTCAACTTCCTCCACTTCACATTTTCTGATCCAACAGACATCAGTCGCAGCTACAGCAGTAGTCAATTTCCATATGATCCTGCAATAGTGACATCTTCCATGATACAATAGTAGCAACCAAAAGATTCCAGCCATACAAAGATCTCTCAGATGCATAGCAAATGATCTTCTCAGGTAGGTGAAGGTATGTTGTTTTCCAATCTTTAATTAGTAATTCCTTGAATGCTAAAATACATGTATTTGGAAAATTTCCTAATTTGTCCTTCCATATCCTTCATTATTCCATGCCCTTCCCTATTTTCTACATTTTCCGAGGACGGAGAACACCTTCAGTTGGGG
>ML785653.1:171138-239120 GCA_009831015.1 Picea engelmannii | reverse complement strand
TTGTTGATAGGTTATTTGAAACATTCCAAGAAGACCTCCTGAAAGGAGCTAGTGTTTTCATGCCTACAACAACTAAGCCCTTTTAAGTGTATTTATTTTCAATGCATGAGTGTTTACTTGATGATCTTGATTGTTGATAGGTTATTTGAAACATTCCGATAAGACCTCCTGAAAGGGAGCTAGTGTTTTTATGCCTACAACAACTAAGCCTTTTTAAGTGTATTTATTTTCAATGCATGAGTGTTTACTTGATGATCTTGATTGTTGATAGGTTTTGTGAAACATCTTGAGAGGACCTCCTGAAAGGGAGCTGGTGTTTTCTTTCCTACAACAACTAAGTCTTATTAAGTGGAATGAAAGAGTTAGGATTTGATTAAATTTTCTTAGATTAGAAGTTAGGTGCCTACTCCTACATATATAGAGCATGTGCTTCGTAAGCCTACGAACCTCGGATTAACAAATTAAATGGTTGGGCAATTACTACAACGGAATTAAACGACAATATTTTCGCCTAACAATAGCCTCATTAAATTGATCATGAAACATGAGCTTTTAAAGAAAGGCATAGGATGGTCATAGTTCTTATCAAGTGATGGTTTTAAAAATACAGATAAATCCATAGAAGATACCATGGAACCGTTGGATTACTGAGAAAGAGGGAGGGGGGGTGAATCAATAATAGAGCAATTTAACCGATTTTCACCATAAAATGCAAGTGTTATATCAATGTAGCATTATCATCCAATAGTTGCAGAGTAAATAAACAATGAACAAATGAGCAATCATACACATACATAGTACACCAGTGTTTTACGTGGAAACCCAAAGCGGGATAAAACCACATAATTATTTTTCTTATTTGTCTTTAAGAATTACATTCATTGGAAGAACTAACTTCCTTTGTTTTCCAGCTGCAACTGGAAGGAGGCTCCAACCCCCTAGTTTCTCAGGCTACAACCTGAGGGAAGCTCCAACTACCCAATTCTATGGCTACAACCGGAAGGAGGCTATAATCCCCTATGTTCTCCAACTACAACCAGAAGGTGGCTACAACCACCTGTCCTTGCCCTATCCAACTGCCCTAAAATAAAAGTAGAATGATGGAACCACTGTCACACTATCATTGTGAGATATACTGCTGTAAACCTATACCAATCAACCTGTAATCAACCTGTACCATAAACAAGTGCATCAACCATGCACCAACCTATACCAAACAACCTGTAATCAGCCTGTACCATAAACAAGTGCATCAACCATGCACTAACCTGTACCTCAACCTATAATCAACCTGTAATCAACTTGTACCATAAACAAGTGCATCAAACATGCACCAACCTGTACCATCAATGAGTGCATCAACCATGCACCAAATATGTACCAATCATGCATCAAATACACAAACTATGATTCATCAAGATGTACCAACATAATCAACTATACACCTCATGTATGTGCCAACTCATCAACTACTTGTCTCAACCATGTACCCAACATGTACCTCAACCATATACCAAATACATATACCAATATAACCATCAAAATTTCTCTAGCAATACATCACACTATCCATAACCAAATACAATAAACCATTACATCAAACCATGTGCCACAACCTCATTGTTATACAACCTCTATCTGTAACATACCTCAACAAAAATCCCTCATAAATTTCATCATCCAAATATGATTTGTAACTCTGTAATAGACCTGATGTATATGATCACATGCCTGGAAACCTTCCTTAACTTTAACAACAAGAGATTAGCATTTTATCAAACTTTACTTTAGTCTCACATGACTAATTTTGGATTAGTCAACAACCCTAACTTGTAATAATCATAACTTTGTACCTATAATGAATAAAGATATGAAAATGGTACACAATGTTCTTCAGTTTCTTTTATGCAATTCCTCCAGATTTCACTACTTGGAACCTCTCAGAAAAGGAGTTATAGCAAAAATGACATACCTTGTTGAATTCTGGCTTACTCTAGAGATCGAACTTGTAGAGAATTCCCTGCACGGAATGTTTGTTGTATATATCTGAAAATGGTACACAAAATACTATAGACTATACTCTAACCTTATGCTTTTGGTCTTACTAAATTTGGATTTGTTATGAATAAGTTATGATGTTTTTACCCGAAACACCTATTTTGGACTAGTTTCAGGACTAGCCACAAACCCTATTTTCCACGGAGTGTAACTCCAAAAATACAATGACCCACAAGCTGAATTTTTTATCACAACTACTTGTATATGTTTCGTTACTTCACCTTCCCTCTGAATTTCATCTTAGATATCCTTTGGTTACCTCAGTCACTTGTATATATTCAATATTCTCAAGTGTGATTAAAATGAGAGACCCTTTCCTCTTATTTATACTTTCATATAGCTTTCTCAAGGGGTTACCTTCTAACCATCTTAACCCACTTTCCTTATTTTAGGGCTAACCCACTTCTAACCACTTGTCCACTTAGTAATATCTCCATTAAATTTATTATTTAAATAATTTCTTTTGTATCCACTTTGACTTATAGTACACTCATCACTTCACTTTATTATTTAAATTACCTTCTAACCATCTTAACCCACTTTCTTTATTTTATGGCTAACCCACTTCTAACCACTTGTCCACTTAGTAATTTCTCTATTAACTTTATTATTTAAATAATTTCTTTTGTATCCACTTTGACTTATAGTACACTCATCACTTCACTTTATTATTTAAATAATTTCTTCTTTGCAACCACTTTGATTACTTTGACCTTTTGGGGCTTGTAGATGACTCATGAGGGTTCTCCAACTTCACATGGCCATAACTCTCTAACCGTGAGGAGTTATGTGACATTACACATACCACCGAAAATGGAATGACATTTAATATCTATCTAGATTAGTCTTACCATAAAATATATCAAAACTCATACCATTATCCATCAAACAAACTTGGCTCCATTACCCAAACCATTGTGCTACCAGAATTCGCTACCAGAATTTCTTCAAGAGTTGACATCAATGAAAACCAACCCAATTAATCAACAATCACCCCCTTTGGCATTTATGGAAACACTTTGATACAATAATTAAGTCATGTCACTCATGATTCCCCTGTGACCATCACTCCCCCTGGAACCATGCCTCTGTTCTCTTCATATGATAAATCTCTCCCCCTTTGTTATCAATGGAAAAGGTATGTTTCCATCCAGGGCTACTCCCCCTAACTGATCTATCCTTGGGGATACTCCCCTTGACTGAACTCTTCCTGAAACTAATCTCCCAACCTGAACTGTCCTTTCTATGGTGCTTCCTCGTGTAAATCTAATACATATAAGATAAGCATTCAAAAACATTCATTTTGGAGTAGAAATTACTTCGAGTCTCTAGCGAAGATACTCAAAGGATCCCTGTGGGTGTGGTTTTGTAAAGATGTCTACCACTTGTTCTTTTGTGCCCACATACTCAACTCCGATGTTCTTCTGTGCAACCTGTTCCCGTAGAAAGTGATACTTGATTGGAATGTGCTTCGTCATGGAGTGCATCATCGGGTTCTTTGAGATATTGATGGTGCTTGTATTATCACAATAGATTAAAATAGGATGATCATACTCAACCTGTATATCTGTCAGAGTTTGTTTCATCCATAGAACCTATGTACAACATGTTGCTGCTGCAATATACTCTACTTTAGATGTAGATAAGGATACTAATGATTGTTTCTTTCTTATCCATGATACTAAACACTCACTCAAGTAGAACTCTGCTCCACTGGTGCTTCATCGGTCATCAATGCAACCTTCCCAATCTGCATCTGTGTAGGCAATAAGTGATAGATCATTTCCTTTTATATACCATAATCCAAACTCTTTTGTTCCTTTGAGATACCTAAAAATCCTCTTCACTCCTAATACATGTGATTCCTTTGGTGTTGCTTGAAATCCTTCCACCTGTCCAACTTCCTGCATTACATTTGGTCTGGATGCTGTCACATATAGTAAGATACCAATCATTGACCTGTATTTCCTCTGGTCTATAGACTTTGAATCATCATCTTTGCTCAACTTGCAACTGGTTTGCATAGGAGTGATAACTGGTTTGCAATCTTCCATTCCGAACCTCTTTAGCATTTCTTTGATATACTTAGTTTGAGAAATAAAAAATCCTTGGTTGCTTTGACATATTTGAAGACCCAAAAAGAAGGATAATTTTCCAAGTAATGACATTTCAAATTCATTCTGCATATCCTTTGCAAATTTCTGGCTTAACCTGTCATTAGTACTTCCAAAAACAATATCATCAACATAAATTTCAATTAATAAAATACTACCTTGAGTTACCTTGATGTAGATGTTGCTATCTATGCTTCCTTTCCATAGTTCGTAGGGAGTTTTGTCATTGTTGTTTCTGAGCATTACTCTATTTTGAATGTGAACTGTTGTATGCACTGCATGTGTCCAAAAAATATCTGTCAATTTGGAATCCATTAGCATTGTTCAAGCCATTTCCTGTGTAATTATCATCCATTATGATAATGTCCCTTTGTCTCTGAACCACTTTCTTAACCAATCTATGAATCCATGCTCTCGTCCACTGTCATATATCTGTCCAAACCTGATAAGTGTTCTTATGAATCCATCTCTGTCCATACTATCCAAGATTATACTTGCGCAACTGTCCATAATGCTGACCCATTTATCACTATACTATCATGAAGTCTTGATTAATATATCAAATTGTACTTCTGATAACTAACTACTCTGGATCTATCTTCTCAAACTCTGCAAGCTGCTCGAAGGATGGTTCTTTGGTCTTTCACAACTATCGCATAGACTCCCCCTATCTAATATTCATATTACCTGGGAGTCTTTAAGCCGGATGGATCAGAACAATTCTTGCTCTGATGTGTATTCATCATCATCTTCATTGATAGATTCATCATCTCTCTGAGCTCTGACTTCTTTCTTTCTGTCTATGGATTCATCTTTCACTATAATGGCTGAAAGTGCAATCTCTTGAACCTGTTCCTTATTTACATGCCCTTATTTTCTTTAAGTTATTTTCCAAACCTTTCTGTATCTGACATCTTTTTTTTTCTCTGTAGAATTTTCTTCATCTCGTTTTATTGCCAATATTGTGGTCTATGGTACCTGGTCTTTGTTCACCTATTCTTCCTGTTTTCTTATCCATACTTTCTTATATCTGATATCAATGTTCTCTTTCATGGAAATATCGATCATGTTTCTATAATCACTAGCTATGTGTCCATAGTTATGAAATTTGTAACATTCAATGTTATGTGGGGCCACATAGGCTCTTCTTGCTTGAACATTTTTTTTATAATCCCTGCAATTTGCAACCTTATGTCCAAAATTATTACAATAAAAACAATGACCATAATTTTTTTTTTCATACCTAGGAGTGAGTGATCTTCTTTTTGGTGCAGTCCTTATGAATTTCTTCCTTGACTGATCATGATCATGATTGAAGCTTCTTTGTGGCTTGAACATGGATGGTCTTCTTGAAGATGTATCTTCAATAGTTTTCTTAGATTCTGGTTGAGCATGATTGTTTCCTTTGAGTACTTTTGCATAACTCTTTCTATTTTCTTCATTCTTCTTTTCTAGCAACCTAGAGTGCTTCTCTTCATTCTATATAATTGATGTAGATGTTTCTGTCTCTTCAACATTCTTGTTGATCTTGACGATTTTACTTCTCAATGTGACAACTTCTTCTTCAAGCTTCTCAACCTCTTCTTCTTTTTTCATTATCCGAGACTTCATGACTTCTTCTGTTCTTTTCGCTTCTTCAAGCTGGATTTTTAATGTGATTATTTCTTCCTCAAGTCCTTTCTCTTCTTGACCAAAATCTTCCTCAAGCTAGTTTAGATTGTTAGTTCTTTCCTTAAGATGATATGTCAGTATCTTCTCTCTCATTTCTGCTTCTTTCTTTTGTGCTGCTATGTTGGCTTCCAAATACTGCTTTTGATATTCAATATTTTCTTTGATCTTTCTGACTTCTTCTAGCCGAGTTCTTAAGTTCTCAATAACCTGTTGGGATTCTTAAAAAATGTGAACACTTTCCTTTTGTTTCATCAGTTCTTTTTTGAGTGACTTATTTTCTTCTCTTAGTTCATATAAAGCACTAGTCAATTTTTCTTCATAATTTTCTTCCTTTTCAATTAGTTTTTCTATCTCATTTCCTTCATGGCATTCTATTTCAAGATGTTCACATTTTTCACAATTAAATCAAAACAACATACCTCTGGTGATTATGTACTCTTCATATTTTGAATCTTTTTGACATGGTGAACATAATTGTTCTTGATCTGTATCTACATCTTCTTTGGAATTTTCTGAATCTATGATGGGTGAAGAATATATGTCATGTAACTTATCCCAAATTTCTTTGGTTGATGAACATTTACCAACCTTTTCTCTTACCGGATTAGGTAATCCTTCCCAGACGAAATCCATTTCTATTTTTTTATTCTTCTTCAATTCCTTCCTTGTTGCAATCTTTACCCTTTTTGAACTATCATATCCTTTAACAACTGATAGCCAAATATAATGTCCCTGTGCCTATAAAAATACTTTCGTCCTTCTGCTCCACATCTCATACTTTAAACCATTCTGACCATTAAACATTGGTACTCCATTTTTAGAATAATCTGCGATCTCCTTCGAGTGGTTAAATTGTTTCCTGAAGGAACCGGTTGTGATACCAATTGTTGGATTACTGAGAGGGGGGGTGAATCAATAATATAGAAATTTAATCAATTTTCACCATAAAATGCAGGTGTTATATCAATTTAGCATTATCATCCAATAGTTGCAGAGTAAATAAACAATGAACAAATGGGCAATCATACACATACATAGTACACCAGTGTTTTACGTGGAAACCCAAAGCAAGAGAAAACCACATAATGATTTTTCTTATATGTCTTTAAGAATTACATTTATTGGAAGCACCAACTTCCTTTGTTTTCCAACTGCAATTGGAAGGAGGCTCCAACCCCCTAGTTTCTTAGGCTACAACCTGAGGGAAGCTCCAACTCCCTAATTCTCTGGCTACAACCAAAAGGAGACTACAACCCCCTATGTTCTCTAGCTACAACCAGAAGGTGGCTACAACCACATATCCTTGCCCCGTCCAACCACCCTGAAATAAAAGTAGAATGATGGAACCACTGTCACACTATCATTGTGAGATATACTGCTGTAAACCTGTACCATAAACAAGTGCATCAACCATGCACCAACCAACCTGTACCATAAACAAGTGCATCAACCATGCACCAACCTGTACCAAACAACATGTAATCAGCTTGTACCATAAACAAGTGCATCAACCATGCACTAACCTATACCATAAACAAGTGCATCAACCATGCACTAACCTGTACCTCAACCTGTAATCATCCTATACCATAAACAAGTGCATCAAACATGCACCAATATGTACCTCAACCTATACCATTAACGAGTGCACCAACCATGCATCAAATATGTACCAACTCATCAACTATACACCTCATGTATGTGCCAACTCATCAACTACTTGTCTCAACCATGTACCCAACATGTACCTCAACCATATACCAAATACATATACCGATATAACCATCAAAATTTCTCTAGCAATACATCACAATATCCATAACCAAATACCATAAACCATTACATCAAACCATGTGCCACAACCTCATTGTTATACAACCTCTATCTATAACATACCTCAACAAAAATCCCTCATAAATTTCATCATCCAAATCTGATTTGTAGCTATGTAATAGACTTGGTGTATATGATCACATACCTGAAAACTTTCCTTAACTTTAACAACAAGAGACTATCATTTTATCAAACTTTACTTTAGTCTCACATGACTAATTTCTGATTAGTCAACATCCCTAACTTGCAATAATCATAACTATGTACCTATAATGAATAAAGATATGAAAATGGTACGCAATGTTCTTCAGTGTCTTTTATGCAATTCCTCCATATTTCACTACTTGGAACATCTTAGAAAAGAAGTTATAGCAAAAATGACATACCTTGTTGAATTCTTGCTTACTTTAGAGATCGAACTTGTAGAGAATGCCCCACAGGGAATATTTGTTGTATAGATCTGAAAATGGTACAAAAAATACTAAATACTGTACTCTAACCAATTCTTTTGGTATTACTGAATTTGGATCTGTTATGAATAAGTTATGATATTTTTACCCGAAACACCAGTTTTAGACTAGTTTCAGGACTAGCCACAAACCTTATTTTCCACGGAGTGTAACTCGAAAAATACAATGACCCACAAGCTAAATTTTTTATCATGGTTACTTGGATATGTTTCCTCAATGGCCTCCCAATTTCACAGTCTGAATCATTCTATAAA
This sequence comes from Picea engelmannii, assembly GCA_009831015.1. Lineage (NCBI taxonomy): Eukaryota > Viridiplantae > Streptophyta > Pinopsida > Pinales > Pinaceae > Picea > Picea engelmannii. Next base: position 230,720 of record ML785653.1, on the reverse strand, counting down.
AAAGGTTATTGCAAAAATGGTGAGATGACCTGTAAATAACATACCTTAGAAAACATCATCAAAAGAATTTATCCTCCCTTGAATTTCAGCCTTCTTTACTTCACCTTCCCTCTGAAATTCAACTTAGATATCCTTTGGTTACCTCAGTCACTTGTAGATATTCAATGTGCTGAAGTGTGATTAAAAATGAGATACCCTTGCATCTTATTTATACTTTCATGTAGCTTCCTCAAGGGGTTACCTTCTAACCATATTAACCCACTTTCCTTATTTTATGGATAACCCACTTCTAACCACTTGTCCACTTAGTAATTTATCCATTAAATTTATTATTTAAATAATTTCTTTTGTATCCACTTTGACATATAGTACACTCATCACTTCACTTTATTATTTAAATTACCTTCTAACCATCTTAACTCACTTTCCTTATTTTATGGCTAACCCACTTCTAACCACTTGTCCACTTAGTAATTTCTCCATTAAATTTATTATTTAAATAATTTATTTTATATCACTTTGACTTATAGTACACTCATCACTTCACTTTATTATTTAAATAATTTCTTCTTTGCAACCACTTTGACAACTTTGACCTTTTGGGGCTTGTAGATGACTCATGAGGGTTCTCAAACTTCACATGGCCATAACTCTATAACCATGAGGATTTATGTGACATTCCACATACCACCGGAAATGACATGACATTTACTATCCATTTAGAATAGTCTTACTGGAAAATATATCAAAATTCATACCATTATCCATCAAACAAACTTGGGTCCATTATACAAACCATTTTGCTACCGTAATTTGCTACCAGACTTTCTTCAAGGGTTGACATCACTGACAACCAACCCAATTAATCAATAGGAACATGTATCTAGAAACATTTCTCAAGAAGCAACCGAGAAACAAGAAATATTTGGAAAACCAAAGCAAGGAAACAAATAGGGGAAACAAAAAAAGAAAAAGAAAGCAAGTAAAGAAACAACATAATCCATGGTGCCATTAAAGATGGCAAGATCTATGAAAAGGAAACTTGAGAAGGTGAAAGAGAAAAGGGAACAAAGACAACTAGGATTTGATAAGATTTCAAAGATTCCTAGAACCATATTTTAAAGGAAACCTAACCTGGGCTAGGTCATAGTCAACAAAAGTGCTATGAATATATAGAAAGCCTGGAGAAAGAAGAAGGAAAACCATCATCAATCAACAAAGTACCTTCCACTATAGACAGTGACAAAGGAGCATATCAAGAAACAAATTCAAAGGATCAAGTACCATTCTACCTTGATGAAAAAATAAAAATTGAAGAAAAAGAAGAAAGAGGCGAAGAAACTCAAAACTGAAATAAGGCAATTGTAAATTCTAGATAGACATATTAAGAATGAAAATGAAATACTTAAAGAGAATAATAGAATAATTGTCCAAGAGAATGATCAGTTGAAATAAGAATTGAGAAGGATCAGGGAAGACAAGAAAAATTCACTTGAGGAAGGACTCATGAAACATGGCATCCATGTAAAGGATACAAATTTAGAAACAAAGCAAGGGCTCAAGATAGAAAGGAAGAGATCAATTCTCTAGCTCAAAGATAAAAAAGGAATATTGACAAAGAATCAACCTCAAAAGAGGATATCTTGATCAACGTAGCAGAGACACTCTAAAATCAAAAGAAGGAAATTTTGAATATTTGTTTTTCATAAGGGACATGCAAAAGTTCAAGTGTGTGGGAGATGTTGGGCTCATATTGTTTTGTAGAAAAACCACCACACAACTCCTTTTTACCCATTTTCCCTCCATTTTTGGCATTTTTGGTACCCATTTCCACTTAGTCAAAGATTAATAAATAATTAAGAGGTAATTATTAGTTTATTTATATTTTTCATTTAACAAGCAAAAATATTGAATTTCTAAGTTTTTATCATTCATTTACTAGAAAAATTATGTTTCTGTAATTGTTCCTAGGTTAACATATTTGCAGACTAGTTGGGGAAAAACGGGGGCATGGGTTTTGTTCCCCATGTTCATGAGATAATTCATTTCCTATTGGTTAAGTGAAAAATACCTCGCACAAGCCTAGTCAACGCACAATCAACGCAAGAAGTTTTGAGGCAAAAACGTAGATTAGCTCACTAAATCTGCCCACATTTGCTTGAAATTGATTTTTCCACGATTTTGGCCACTATGGAGGTTGAATATCATCCAGATGAATGATTAAAATAACAATTAGTTGGTTGGGATGAGTGTTGTTAGTATATTAGTTTCTTTTTGTGATGCATAAATATGCAAGCAAGTGAATCTCAAAGGGGATTCATATTTTTGAATAAAAAATCTGAACTTGGGATTGTAAGCAAGCTTTCGAGCAATTTGAGGATATGCTTTTATCCTCTTCTTAGTCTCTCCATGCATGTGCCAGCTTGGAGGGCCCCCATGTTTGGTTCATGTTGCAACAATTTTGTAAATTAGTGTGTGAGTTTTCATTTCGTTGCAAATTATTCATTTTGTAGAATTTCCTTTCTTTCTAGTTGTTTCTATTTAAAAGTTTAGATCAAATTTATATTTGAATTGCAGTACATACCATGGTTAGATTTCATTGAAGTCTTTGTATCTTGTTGTTATACATAGACATGGTTGATTTTTCTTCAAGTGAAAACTGAAAAACATTTTTGGAGTATTACTATAAGCTTTCCTTAATCATTGAGTTAAGAGGAAACACCGTAGTCAATTTTTCCACTAGTAGGAACCATAATAACCATTTGATTAGGAAAATTAAGATCCGAAATATAATATTTTTAAATTAATTCATGCATGTGTGTGTTTTTCATTCTTTACAATTAGTAAAACTTCAAAGTTAAGCATAGTATTATTGTAGAGAGCCACCTTTGTTGGGTTATTTAAACTTCATAGTTATCTAAGTATTGTTGTAAATAATTTTACACTTTACAACCAACATTTCCACCATTGAAACTGTGACAACTATAGCTCATCATCTATGGAGGAAAATACACTCTACAATATGATTTTCAACCAATGAGACCGTGATAGATAGATTGGAGTAATTTAGCATTTTGAATCTTTTACTTTGCTTTCTTATATGCATAAGTATTCTTTTGAGAGTTCATGCTTAAACCGAGTCTTGTTGCAAAGAGGTTTCATTCTTTTGAAACAATTCCCCTTTGTGACCTAATTGTCCACCTTTGAAGCTTTGAACATTTGAAGAATTGGTTTCCCTTTTTCAAAGTTATCTTATAAAAATGATTTGTAACATTTCTTGAAAGTTTTCCTTTATAGAATTAAATTGATTTTAAAATTAGTTCCCTCACATCTGAAAGCAAGTGAAGCTTAAAGGGGAATCATATTTTTGAATAAAAATTCCGAACTTGGGATTCTAAGCAAGCTTTTGAGCAATTTGAAGATCTGATTTTATCCTCTTCTTAGTCTCTCTTTGCACGTGACAACTTAGAGGGCCCCCATGTTTGGTTCATGTTGCAATTTTTTTGTAAATTAGTGTGCGAGTTTTCATTTCGTTGCAATTTCTTCATTTTGTAGAATTTCCTTTCTTTCTAGTTGTTATTCTATTTAAAAGTTTAGATCAGATTTATATTTGAATTGCAGTACATATCATGGTTATATTTCATTGAAGTATTTTATCTTGTCATTATATACATTTAGGGATGAGTTTGTCTTCAAGTGATAACTAAAAATAGTTTTTTGAGTATTAATATGAGTTTTCCTTAATCATAGAGTTAAGAGGAAACAATGCAGTTAGTTTTGCCACCAATAGGAACCATATTAAAAAATTGATTAGGGAAATTAATACTCGACACATAATCTTTTTAAATTAATTCATGCATGTGTGTGTTTAGCATTCTTCACAATTAGTAAAACTTCAGAGTTAAGCAGAGTACAATTGTAGAGAGCCACCTCTTGTTGGGTTATTTAAAGTTCATAGTTATCTGAGTATTATTGTAAATAATTTTACACTTTACAACTAACATTTCCACCATTGAAATTGTGACAACTATAGCTCATCATCTGTGGAGGAAAATACAATCTCCAATATGATTTTCAACCAATGAGTCTTGTTGCAAAGATGTTTCATTATTTTGAAACAATTTCCCTTTGTGACCTAATTGTCCACCTTTGAAGCTATGAATATTTGAAGAATTGGTTTCCCTTTTTAAAAGTTAGCTTACAAAAGTGATTTGTAGCATTGCTTGAAAGTTTTCCTTCATAGAATTAAATTGATTTTAAAACTAGTTCCCTCACATATAGTGATTGTGCCTCACAAGTTTACAGACTTCCAGATTGATAATTTAATGTCCTAATTTATGCAAGTAAATTAGACCAACGTGGACCACATTTAAATAATTCATAAAAAGGACAGGAACACAACCTTTGGTCACATTTACTCCTTTGCATGTCTAAAGCATGTGGTCCTACTAATTTTATTTATTTAGGAACACAACCTTCCAGTAAGACATGGGAAATATCTACTCCCTTGTATGCATAAAGCATGTGGTATTTATTTGAAGGCATGTTTTTTATATTAGGGGAACATGATATACCTTTTCAAAATGGAAAATTTGGACTCCCTTTATATAAGGAGAATCGTATAATTTTGTTTTTTTATGTTTAATCAAAACTAGGAAACTTGTATTATAAAAGTCGTAGCATTTAAAGCTAAATAATAGAGAAAAAAACAACTATCATAAGTTTTCAAACATGAATGGAATCTCTCACAAGTCACAAAACAAAACTTGGAAAAAATTACAGGTATATAACTTAAAAAGACTCCTAATATTAATTTCTTTATTGAACATAAAAATTATTGAAAAACATCACGACTATTGGCATCTTCTTTCCCATGGTTATTATGAAGTGAGTTAGGATTATCGAGGTCCATATCCTCCAACATTTGATGCACCATTTATTCTTCCTTTCGACCTATCTAAAGAGAGTTTGTGGACATTCTATGGTTAGAAGTTTCTGATTATGAATCTTTACTCAAATTGATAACCATGTTCCTCAACATGTTACACTTAGCCTCCAATTCATCAATTCCTAATTTTGTTGTACAAGGGTGTTCATAATTATAACAATTTGTGAAGTGCACTGGTTTTCATTCTCGCGGTCCTTGGAGGTCACCAAAAAAGGGAAGATATGATACACTATATTTACTCCTCATGTCTTCTCAAATAACTTATGAATTCATGTGCTTCCCTATAATCCATATGAACAACACAACTAGGAAAAATATAATACCAAAGATTGTTTGATGCATCCATAGACACAGAATGATGCACAATGGAAAGGTCCCAAAGAAGTCCCTAGTTCTAGAACCCAATGGGAGAACCCATTTTCCATAGATAAATGCTAAATAACCAGAATTTTACGAAGCCAAGGAAAATGAATATTGAGATGCCAAGGCTCAAAATAAACCAAGGAGAAATCACCCAATAAAGAAATACCAATGTGCAGAAGAAAACCATGAAATTTTGGTGGGCCTATGATAATAAAAATCCAGAAGAACCGAGAGTTTTGAGGGTGTACCAAAGTAGAGAGAACCACAATCAAAATATTCCCTTCCTCCAAGGGCCAGTAACAATAACAGAAGGCACCTTCTTCACACCCTGAAGCAAATTCTAATAGATTGAAATTCTAGAGAACTAACCAGATTTGGAGAGAAGGTCTTACCAAGATTAACTGAACGATCTTCCTAGGATTCAATGCAACAAACATTTTCTCACTACAAAAAATTATCCCACCTAGCTGAATTGATCCTTAAATTCGTGCATGTGAAAGAGGGGAGTGCATGTCGTTTTGGATCCAGGTTCCTTATTTGAAATATGATGGTGGTGTTTGATGTGTTAGTGACCTATAACGATAGGGGATGTGATGATTCAGAATCTATTTGTTTTGGTGGATAAGTTTCTTTTCAAAAGGGTTTCTAAGCCACCGAAAGCCCTAGATTTGAAAGGCTTAAACATGAAAGTCGGGGCTCTCCTAGCCACTGAAATCGCAGGGAGATTTCAAACAGTTAGCTCGTCTTAGTGAAATGTTATGATTGTATTTAGCCGTTGAAAAGATAGGGGAGCTATCGAGTATGTCTTGGTAAGTGGTGTTTTACGAGTTATTATATTATGATTTGATCTACCTAAACCTAAACCCTCTGGATCTGACACCTGTCCTAGGAATTAGGATATGATCTCGGCATATCCTGACTTGATTATTTCAACTTCTGTTTCATAAAATCATGTGGTCTTTGTACTTCCTATCCTTCAAGGTTTATCGAATGATCATTATCATTTCAAATCTTATTTACCCTCTCACATGCCTCCAAATCAGGGCTCGCCTTAATCACTTTTCCCCATTTCTTGCCTCCAAGGATGATTTTAGGGGCTAAAGTTCGCTCATGGGATAATTTTCCATGGTTTTTCCAAAAACGAGATTCGCTATTTTAAAAATGATTCGCCCAAATTCTATAGGATAAAATTATTTTACCTTAAAATTCGCCATAATTTTATAAAAAATATAAAAAATACTTACAAAATTGAATATTTTTACAAAAATATCGCAAAATATTTATAGTTGACATATGAAGGATTAGTAAGATTCGCCAATGTTTCTACATTTTAAAATAAATTTCCATCCTTAAAATCATCCCTGCTTGCCTCTGTCATAACTGAGCACAAGCCTCCCTAATTATGTGTTGAGTGGTCTCCCTCCAAGCCCGAATTTCCAATTGCAGGTACAGAAGCATTTCAACAAATGAATAGAGGAGCACCAACGTTGAGGAAGGAGCTTGATGATATCGATTACCTAGAATCACACCCAGAGGTGTGTCAGCTCTTCAAGGACGCAGGTTGTTATGAATTTTGTAAAAAAGTGTAGATCTCTCATCAGCAGGTGGCAGAAGATTTTTCTCTCACATTTGATGGCAGAAAGGAATTCATTGGCAAAGATGAGTTCCTAGTGGATGAAACTCTCATAGCAGAGGTGACATAGTTGCCAAGGACTGGAGAAAACTGGTTCAAGACCACTGTTACAAAGGAGGTTGAATTTAGGTCTTATTTGAAACCAGAGCACAAGTGTTTGATATGGAAGAAAGACATTCCTATGTCTTTTCTGGAGCAGAAATGGAAGCACCTGCTGAAGTCAATTCTTGTTTACATAACCTGTGAGGGTAGATATAATAGGGTAATGATTTATCATTTCAAATTGATGAATCACTTTATTGGTAGGAGCCCCTTGAACCTTCCTTATTACCTCCATAGAAGCTCAACTAAGATGGCTCATTAGTTCAAGGCTAAACCAAGCAAGGTTGTAGGAAGATTATCCCATCATGGTTTGATTAAGCTCTTGATTTATGAGCTATTGCAGAGAAGGAACAAGGATTGGGGCCACTTCTTATTTTGGAATGAGTTTTAGACTGATTTACATCCAGAGGATAAAAAGGGGTCTTCTTCAAGGAAGTATTCCAATCCCAGAAGTGGAAAGAGAAAGAGGAGAGCCATCTCTCTAGTCACAGTTGATCAGTCCTCTCCATATTATAAGTCTAAAAAAGATAAGAAGAAACTGTATTTTAGCAAGGATGCAGAGAAGGCAGAAGAACCTCCAGTGGACAAGAATATCCTCAATCTCCCCTATACAGACTCTGAGGATGAAGAAGACCAGGTTGTATCAGATCAAGAAGTATCCCTAACAGAAGATCCAGTTACAACAGGGTATGAATATTTTCCCTCACCTACACCAAAGGAGGATCAAGGCCAACAAATTGTAGAGGCCTCATCTATCAAGTCAAAGTAGTCCATATCTCAGAAGATTAAGAGGATTAAAGAGAAAATAGCACAATAAGAAGTATTAGAGAAGGTGATAAAGACCTAATATGAGACTTTATCAAATAATTTCACAGCAACCAGTGCAGTCTTGGAAAGATGGCACTTGAAAATGTTAAAGAAAAGAAACATAATAAGAAAATCGTAAAGGACTATAACAGTCTATGGAGAGTAGCTATGCATTTGAATAAAAAGGTCAGGTCATTGAGGTTGCAAGCCATGCCTTCAATACCTCATCCTCAAGCACCTGTTGATCTTGAAACCCTAGCAAATGCAACCATCCATTTGAATGATCCAGAGACAACTAACAATCCTACAACCATTCTAGAACCTGCTCAAGATGCAGAGGCTTCAGAAGATCATCCCTAAGATGTTTAAAAGATAAGACAAAAGGTATTTCGCAATTTTGTTAATTTTCACTATGGCATAACTTTCAGTGGCTTAGGTGAACATTTCAACTGTTCATTAGCCACCGAAAGCGGAGCTTTCGGTGGCTGGCAAGCTCGGATTTTGCCTCTCTTAGCCATCGAAAGCAAAAACAAGGCAGAGAGGCACTATTTTTGCACAAATCCAAGTTTTTCTCACCCATACACCTCGAGGATGGTTTGCCATGATGGATAATAAATAAGGACATCAGTTTTGGGTTTCTATTCTAGTTTTCAAGGCGCCTAGCAAGGTGAAAAGGTTAAATTTGTTACCTATTTTTGGGCAAAAAACTGTTTTTGTGCCAAAAGTGGAAATTTCGAATTATCCCACATCTCATGAAGATCCATCAGCCTTCAAAGGCTTACTACACCTGTCAAATACTTGGAAGGATATGAAGACCATCAAAGATAAGGAGTTGACCTAGTTTATAAGATTCTTTCCTATTTTATTGTGTCAGTTGTTGGTTTTCTATTTTAAGTAAATTTGATCCCATATTGTAGGATCTGGATATCTGATGTAAGGGCTATAAAGCCACAAAATTTTGTGGAACCAAGGGTTGGACTTGCTGTACAAGTTGGGTCTTCTGAATAGACCAGAATTGAATAAAGTCTACCATTCTTTCTATAACCTCTTTTTGGGGAGGATTCAAGGAGTGAAAATTGGAGGAGTTTCAGAGAATACATTGAGTAATATTATCTACAGGATCATAGTACTCCAAGAATTAAAGAATTGCAAAAATTGAAGAATTATCAGGAAGCATTATCAGGTTCTATGTGATGATTGGTTGATGGTGATGATTTAATGTAAAGTTTTATTATCTCTCATATATTCTTGGGTGGAAGGAAGGAGCAAGGATGGAGAGTTCAAATCTCTCTTTATATTGGAGGATTGTATCTTCCTCTTGGAGGTTTATCCCTCCCTTTACATTTTGAATATGTAGCTACCTTTGAAAGTCATTACTTCCCTTGAACAATAACTATTGATTATTTCTCATATATTGTGCATGGTGTATTGGTGTAAATCTTATACTATTGTTCATTTCTCATTGGATATAATTGAATGGTTTAAGTATAAGTTGAAAAAGGTTTTAAATTGTACTTGATACTGATTCACCCCCCTCTCAGTATCAACATGACCAAAAATGTAAAAATGCTCATAGACTTTAATTGACTGTAATGAATGAATACAAAGACTTTATTTTCCAGATTCTTGTGTCATTTTCTATGGTGAAGTTTTCTCTGATGTAAACTGTTATTCCTTCGTTTTTCATATTGTTTTTCTATTCTCTTTGATTATAAGAAGAGTATGCTCAAGATTTTTCACGGACACCCTGATCTGGCTTAAAGACAATGTTTATGTTTTCTTTTGAAGATTGAATGCAAAATTCAGATAAAATTTTCTTTGCATTTGAAATGACCCCTGATCTTTTCCTCTCTCCACCTCACAAATTATAAGAATCCAATGATATGTCTGTCTTGCCTGGATACATATGTCTCTGTTATTTATTCATTTATTCATCTTTCATATTTGACTCCAATTTACCCAATGGTACATTATATGTCTCAACCAAACCAATTCAAAATCCATAAACAAACCCATGCTCTGCATAACTAGCCTAATATCTTATTCTCAACAAAGCTATATCAGACAGAGAGATCCTTCTTTGAGTCTTGGAGGGCTATATCCAAGACTCGAAGTGGTTTTGATGTTGCCTCTGTGATTGCCTCCACAGCCTTGGGAAAATTACAGAGTGATAAGAAAATGACGACCATACTGTGGAACCTTTCCCCAGTAGTACACTTCAAAGTTCCAGATCTGATCACTGATGGTGGATAGTGACTAGACACAAGAAGGCTGATATCGTTCACCTGGCGACTCTAATTAGCTCCAAACAGTGCTAACTCAAAGACTCCACTGGAGGAAGAACCTGAGGCATGACCAAGTAGCCTAGAAAGACCAGGTACTGAAGCTCAAATTGTATTCATGATATTATTGGTTTCATCTGCAATTACTTTCTCTCTTATCATGATCCCGGTCCAGAGTATATTGTTGAAATTCAAGATGATTAGTTTCAACCTGAAGAGACTCAAAGGATTGAGCCCATTCCCATAGCTCTGGTACACACTCAAATACCTATAAGAAGCCTGGATAGACATAAGCCTCCTTCTTTATTTCCTATAGATGTAAAGATCTCTGATACATATGTGAAAATTCCAGATTCACAGGTCAAAATTCCAACTTGTTATAAGACCCTTGATTTACCTCCTATACCTGAGAAAATCCCAAACAAATAAAAACCTCTAGATTTGCCTCCTATTCTCCATGGCCTTCCTGCAAATTATACCAATAATCTGCCTAGGTTTGATGGAGAGAATGCCAATATTACTGCTGAAAAACATATCCAGAGGTTTGAAAATTTCCTTGAACTTTATGAGGTTGAAGATGATGATGTCTATATCAAGATGTTTGCTTTTTCGTTGCAAGGTAAAGTTAAAAATTGGTTTAAAAACCTTCCAGCTGCAAGTATCATAAATTTTCATCAGTTCTTGCAAGTTTTCCTAGACCGATGGGTGAACATGGGAAATATCTTTCTTATCCAAGAAGAGTATGATCACTTGAAAAGAAAGCCAGGCGAGACAGTACATCAGTTTTCAGCAAGATTCAATAAGGTATATCGTGCAATACCTGCTGATATAAGGCCACCCCCAGGATCAACTCACTTGCATTACCCCGATGCGTTCAGTCCTGAGATGACATTCCAATTAAGAGAACGAAACACTGCAACCCTTGAAGAAATGAAAAAGATTGGTTTAGGTGGAAGCTAACTTGTTGAACAGAAGGTCAAAGTTAGAGGCTGAAGAAAAATATAGAAAAAAAATGAACGGATGACATCTTCAGAAGTGAAATTAGATATTCTGACCATCACAGTCAACGAAATGTTGCATAAGATTACCAGGAAAGATGAAATTATTTTTCAAAAACCTCATGTACCATCGACTTTGGAAAATACAAGAAAAAATGCCCCCAAGAACTTAGCATCCCAACCTCTTTATCCTAAACCACTGAAGGATTTCTTCATGTACTCAATTCACAACATAGTCAAAGAGGAAGTTCAAAATCAGGTGGTGGTGGAAAAATCTCCGGAGATGATGTGCATGTTTGATGACCTCCCCTACATAGATACTATGCTCATATATGATCTTCAGAATGGTGACTATATGGTTGAGATTGAATATGATTGTTCAAAGAGGCCAGTATTATCTTCAGGGGAAGAAGAAGCCCATTTATCACAATGCATAGATGACAATCAGATTCTACATACCCAACAAGATTGCAAGGAGGATGAAGAAGGAAATTTCCCAAGAAATACAGAATGTATGCCCTTGTGTTTTGCATCATTGTTAAGGGAACATTACAAATAGGTTGTGAATAGAAAGTATGAGGAAAACATGGGAGATACAGAAGCTGATCCAAAGGTGCAGCCCTTGAGCTTGTTTGAAGGTCAAACCTCATATAAAATCATGAAGCCTGAAAAAGGTGATGAGCTGATCCATTTTGATTCACTGCCTCTGTGCTTTAATTCATTTCAAATTCTGAGAGGGAATCTTGGTTGGTTTCTGGTTGAAAGTCACAGTTTAAACCATGAAGTACCAGTAGGGCCAATGCCACTATTATCTGAAACATTTTATGACCCTATTGCTGATATTCTGGATGATATGTGTTTTCAAAGTCCGGTTTCATTTAATCCAAATGAATTAAAAAAATGTTATGATATGGATATGATCAGACATTCTACCCCACTGTCTGGTTCAACAGAAGCATCATTTCAGAACCCATCAGAGCATTTGCAGTCATGTAAAGAAGTTTTGGAGGACACAAAAGGCATAGGTGGAAAATCAAGTCATGATGTTGAATTGTTTGAAGTTGAAAAATCAAAGGATGGGCCAAGCCTATATTGATCCTGTAAATACATATATGGAGAAATTCTTCAATACAGGATCCTTGTCCATTTCCAGTATTTTTCCTATTGTTCAGGTTTCTCAAATCTTCTGTATTTGAAGTCAATTCTTGTTTACATAACCTGTGAGGGTAGATATAATAGGGTAATGATTTATCATTTCAAATTGATGAATCACTTTACTGGCAAGAGCCCCTTGAACCTACCTTATTACCTCCACAGAAGCTTAACTAAGATGGCTCATCATGTCAAGGCTAAACCAAGCAAGGTTGTAGGAAGACTATCCCATCATGGTTTGATTAAGCTCTTGATTTATGAGCTATTGCGGAGAAGGAACAAGGATTGGGGCCACTTCTTATTTTGGAATTATTTTCAGACTGATTTACAGCCAGAGGATAAAAAGGGGTCTTCTTCAAGGAAGTCTTCCACTCCCAGAAGTGGAAAGAGAAAGAGGAGAGCCATCTCTCTAGTCATAGTTGATCAGTCCTCTCCATCTTCTAAGTCTAAAAAAGCTAAGAAGAAACTAGATTTTAGCAAGGATGCAGAGAAGGCAGAAGAACCTCCAGTGGAAAAGAATATCCTCAATCTACCCTATACAGACTCTGAGGATGAAGAAGAACATGTTGAAGTAGAGCAAGAAGTAGCCCTAACAGAATATCCAGTTACAACGGGGTATGAATATTTTCCCTCACCTACACCAAAGGAGGATCAAGGCCAACAAATTGCAGAGGCCTCATCTAGCAAGTCAAAGCAATCAAGATCTTAGAATATTAAAAGGATTAAAGAGAAAATAACACAACAGGAAGTATTAGAGAAGGTGATAAAGACCCAATATGAGACTTTATCAAAGAATTTCACAGCAACCAGTGCAGCCTTGGAAAGATTGGCACTTGAAAATGTTAAAGAAAAGAAAAAGAAGAAGAAAATCGTAAAGGAGTATAACAATCTATGCAGAGTAGCTATGCATTTGAAGAAAAAGGTCAGGTCATTGAGGTTGCAAGCCATGCCTTGAAGACCTCAGCCTCAAGCATGTGTTGATCTTGAAACCCTAGCAAATGCAACTATCCATTTGAATGATCTAGAGACAACTAACAATCCTACAACCATTCCAGAACTTGCTCAAGATGCAGAGGCTTCAGAAGATCAGCCCTAAGGTGTTTAAAAGCTAAGAAAAAAGGTATTTCACAATTTTGTTAATTTTCACTAAGGCAGAAATTTCGGTGGCTTAGGAAAACATTTCAACTATTCATTAGCCACCGAAAGCGAAGCTTTAGGTGGCTAGCAATCTCGAATTTTGCCTCTCTTAGCCACCGAAAGCACAGACAGGGCAGAGAGGCATTATTTTTTCACAGATCCAATTTTTTCTCACCCATACACCTCGAGGATGGTTTGTAATGATGGATAATTAATAAGGGAATCATTTTTGGGTTTCTGTTCCAGTTTTCAAGGCGCCTAGCAAGGTGAAAAGGTTAAATTGGTTATATATTTTTGGGCAAAAAATTGTTTTTGTGCCAAAAGTGGAAATTTTGACTTATCCCACATCTCATGAAGATCCATCATCCCTTGAAGGCTTACTACACCTGTCGAATACTTGGAAGGATATGAAGACCATCAAATATAAGGACTTGACCTATTTTATAAGATCCTTTCCTTTTTTCTTGTGTCAGTTGTTGGTTTTCTATGTTAAGTAAATTTGATCCTATATTATAGGATTTGGATATCTGATGTAAGGGCTATAAAGCCAAAAACTTTTGTGGAACCAAGGGTTGGACTTGGGATGACCAAAAATGTAAAAATGCTCACAGACTTCAATTGACTATAATGAATGAATACAAAGACTTTATTTTCCAGATTCTTGTGTCATTTTCTGTGGTGAAGTTTTCTCTGATGTAAACTATTATTCCTTCATTTTTCATATTGTTTTTCTGTTCTCATTGCTTATAAGAAGAGTATGCTCAGGAATTGTCACGGACACCCTGATCTGGCTTAAATACAATGTTTATGTTTTCTTCTAAAGATTGAATGTAGAATTCAGATAAACTCTGCTATGCATTTGAAATGACCCCTGATCTTTTCCTCTATCCACCTCACAAATTATAAGAATACACTGATATGACTGTCTTTCCTGGCTACATATATCTCTGTTATTTATTCATTTAATCAACTTTCATCTTTGACTCCATTTTGCCCAATGGTCCATTTTTATGTCTCAACCAAACCAATTCAAAATCCATAAACAAACCCATGCTTTGCATAACTAGCCTAATATCTTATTCCCAACAAAGCTATATCATATAGAGAGATCCCTCTCTGAGTCTTGGAGGGATAGATCCAAGACTCGAAGCGATTTTGATGTTGCCTCTGTGATTGCCTCCACATCCTTGGGAAAATTACAGAGTGATAACATTATGAACAAGTGGATATTAATTAAAATGTTAAGTGTCGTCATATTTATTAGCTTAGGTTGCTAAGGAATTTGGTGAAATCCCCACCCCTCTTTTTTCTAGATGACTCCTATATTGAAGACAACTGCTTCATTGGCCAATGAATTATCTTGATGTTTGTGATCTCAAAATACTTGGTAAAAATGAAACCTTATGTATATTTCCAATCTTCTTTTGTACTTGGGCTATGATCAAAGCAAGTTTTCTATCTGAGTGGATTTTTTTGAAACCATAAAATTGGTTATTAATCTTGAGTCTCCAATGAAAATAAACAAAATTGGCTTGAATTATTTTTCTAGAAAAATACCCTAGTAAAGAGAATATGCGTCTACTTGATTGTTTGTAGCCTTTTCAAGACCCCAAGCATATGATTTTTCTAGATATCCCTCAGGATACAAAATGACCCCCCCAAGTCCCCACACCGACCACCCCTTAGGAGAAATGTATAAGTTACAATCACAAAGTTTGAGGTCATTTATTTAAATGGATTTTTGGATATGAGGGGAACACGATAAATCCACTCAAATTTAGAATGTTGGGTTCCCTTTGGGGAAGGGGGATATCAAAAGTTTTATGTTACTAAGTACATCAAGAAAATGATCACACAGAAGTATAATGATTTCGGATGGGCATAAAAGGGAAGGTGAGCTACTTTAAACAAATGGAAGAAGGTAAATGATAAAAGGCAAGTCACTTATCTTATGTTTTTTTTTTACAGAATGAATTTTTACAAAGTTGATAATATTTATTTGATCCCATATTATTTTTTGCAATTCCATGTATACACAATGAAATTCAGAAATGGCTTCCATTAATACTTTTTTTCTCTTTACAATGTGGAGGTGGCTCGACCATGGGTTGCATTGTATGAAGAAAAAACACGAAAATGGGAGAATGGTGGGAAACAATTCAAATGGTTATATGATAAAAGCATGTAAAAGAAAATTACACCAATGACTTGTATGATTTGTCCCAACTATTGGTTGAAATACTATATTAGACATAAATATGTCTAATCCAGTCAATACCCACATGGTGAATAAGATATGTATTAAACATAGGAATTGGGTGCAAAAATATTGTAATAATCTTAGTGAATTATTTATTTTAAATTCCATGCTTGATTTATAAGATGTATTATGTTGTTATTACTTGGGTTCCTATACATACGACAAGGTCCTTTGATCACTTTTATATAAATACATTTGTTTCCATCTACATGAACATTTGGACACTTTTTTTCACTCAAGGAGTTGAAAATGGACTTCAATTAAACTAGTCATGGTATCCCTTGTGATCAAAACCTAATGGAGGAAAAGTTATATTATGTTAAAAATGTATGGGATACTATGCAAATGGACTTCCGATCTTCCAATGTGGTATTTATAGGTGCAAGGAGCGAGATGCATTTAATTGGGTTAATGCAAAGGAAAATCATGATAATGGGATAATATGTATAATCTCTAGAAAATGTGGGTTGTTCAATGAAAAAACCTTATTCTTTTCCAAAAAATGCAACCAAGTGCATTTTTTTAACAAGAACAATTATATTTGTATTAGAAAATGGTGCAGTTGCATTGTATAGCATGAAAATTCATATAAAGGGACTATCCAACAAAACTATGTGAAGTATGTCTAGACATCGGATTTGACATTCTAATACTGTTGGCATGTTTATAGACAGGTATGCTTGTCATTGATGGCAAGATTAGAGTATGCAACAATGGAAAAACATGGACAACATAAGCTCAGAAGAGATAGTGCAGAGGTGCACGAAGAGTGAAAGAGTGTGCTTGTTTATTTAATGGCAAACCGACAGGCAAGGAAGAACAACAGTGATCGAAAGGCAAGATCGAAGCGTTGATCCGACTCCATTTCGGAGTATTGGATACTGGGATTTCGGATACCGGGAGATTGAGAAGTCAAGAGTTGAGACTCTTCAACACAGGAGTCCCAGAGTTGCGAAATCTGGAATCCTGAAATCCTGAAAGAGGCACATCAACAAAGAATTTCACATACCGGGAAATAACTCCATTTTGGAGTCCCAGATACAGGGAATTGAAGTGTCGAAACACTTCACCACAAGAGTGTCGAAATGCTGAATCGCCGAAATGCGAAACAAGGAAATACCAGATTTTTGATTTAGCTCCATTTCGGAGTTTCAGATACCGGGAGGTGGAAGAGTCAAGACTCTTCATCATCAGGAGTCTCGGAATTGTGAAATGTGAAATGTCGAAATCCTGGAAGAAGGAGGACAATTTCGGATACCAGGAGTTGGGGATGTCAAGAAATCTTACTACAGGAGTCCTGAAGTTGTGAAACCCGAAGTCGCGAAATGTGAAATCGTGAAATGTCAAAGACTCCATACCGGAGGTTTGGATACCAGGAGTTGGAGATGTCAAGGACTCTCACGACAGGAATCTCGAAGTTGTGAAGTGCAAAAAGCTGAAAAGTTGAGCTGACTCCATTTCGGAGTTTCGCAGACCGGGAGGTGGAGTTGTCAAGAACTCTCAAGTCAAGAATGCTGAAATCGCGATGTGTGAAATCACAAAGAGATTTGGACTGTTGAATCATCTAGAGTGTGGACCATTGATCGGACTCCATTTCGGAGCTTCAGATACCGGGAGTTGGAAGAGTCAAGTAACGAGACTCTTCATCACAAGAATCGCGAAAATATGAAATGCGAAATGCCGAAATGATCGGAGCTAGTGCAACCAAGATCCGTTTCGGAGCTTCGGATACCAGGACATGGAGCATCAAGAACTCATCACCACAAGATTGCTGAAATGCCGAAATGTGAAACACGTTTTGGCTTAGCCTATGGTCACAGCAATTGGTCACATCAACGGAAGATGGAGGAAGGAGCTAGTGCAGACAAGCTCTATTTCAGAGTTTCAGGGATCGGGACATGGAGAGTAATGAAATCCTTACCACGAGGATCCCGAAATGCCGAAGTGAGAAATGGAAAAATGAACGTAAGATTCAATGAAGTCAATTCAACGGTGCAGATGAATTTGAATAAGATCAAAGGGCTACTGTTTCACTTCACAGTGTAACTGCTAGAAACAAATGATGGTTTTTTCCAGAGGATGAGCTCGTCTATGACAGAGAAGACGAAGAGTCTCAATTACCAGAGAAGTAGAAGAATCTTGACTTAACACCCAATGACAATTGATAGATGGATCTAACTGCCATAAAAGCTGAAGAGTTGCCATGATGAACAGGTAGAGTAGTCGACATGAGAGAGCATGCAGAAGAATGGAGGTAAAGCATGTAGAAGGTGCACAGAGACTATAAGTATGCATAATAGAGAATAGATGTTGTTGTTGTTGCTATGAGGAAGCAACGGAGCCATAAATGTTAGCGTCGGAAGTCACTCCTGGATTGCAGCAGGAGCAGAGCTGGACACCCATCAGTTTAATGTCATGATTTGTTTATAAAGGGGTGATCAAATGGAAGTAAACTCAGAACAATATTGTCTCAACTCTGAAACTAGGCCAAGCAGGCATGGGCGAGTGAGGTCTTAGATAAACTTCAAACAGTGAGTCGTAATAAGGGTGAGTAGGGGGAAGACTTACATAAGAGGAGTGCAAGGGTCTGTTCTAAACATCAGGTTTCTAAGAAACTATGAGAAGAAGCATCTAAAGGCAAGATCTTCTTACATCCAAATGCAGAAAACCAGGGAATACAATAATGCAACGGTAAATCCTTTATCATAGCATAACTGCAACAACTCATGCGAATCAGTCGATGATGAACTCTCTGGTATAAGACGAAAACATAGACAGAGAAGGAAAACTGTTTGTCATAAAACAAGAAATCTCAAACACAGATGCATAACCATAGAACTAGAATGATCATTAAAACTTTACAGTCGGGAGCCTTGCTCTACCATCGATAGATACAAAAATTGCGAAAACTCCTACATATACTCAAAAAACCAACAACAATAGGATCAAGGCGTTGCATTAAACACATTGCGTCTGCATGGATTCTGACAATCTGCAGTTGCAGTCTCTGAATGATCGTACACTTATGGCAGACGCAATCAAATTCCTGATAGTTCCGTGGGCGAACTGACGTGCCTTTAATTCGTTGCCGGACTTTCCCATTATGGCGGAGGCGATGTCTAACCACCACCAACTGCTTCAATAATTGCTTCATTGGGATTGAGGATGTCCCGACCAACTCGACACTCCTGCGACGTGGAAGACCCTTTGCGCTACCACCTGGATTAGCTGAACGACCTAATGAATAGGCGTGGAGGCCAACGTGAAGGATGGGGTGCATGACGAGAGTGGTGGCACCCAAAACTATGAGGGTGAGGCAAGAAGTGATGAGGAGTGAGGGAAGTTACAGGGGAAAACACATGGCGGAAGGCCATAAGAGGAGGGAGCAGGAGATGAGGTATAAAAGGCACGCTTTAATGGGAGGTTGACATGGAAAGGGGCAGGACACATGGTAGGTGGTGAGTTGATGATGAGATGGGGAAGGGATAAAGGGGGGTGAGACTCATCGCATGGTCAGGAGGAGAACAGATGGCAAGATGATACGACAAGAGAGGGGGCCCCATGTTAATTAAACGCAGAAAGACAGAGGATGTCCAGATTGCATATGCGCCATTGATCTAGGTGCTCTGATTGCAACCATTGAAGAGGTGCGCCCTAGATTATGGACCCCCCCCTCTGCTTAAAAGTAGAAAGGCAGGGGGGGGGGTTCGGAATCACCTTGCGCACCGTTGATCCGAGCGCTTCGATCGTGGCTGTTGAAGAGGTGCGCCCTCGATTCCGGACCCTCCCCCCTCCTCTTAAAGGTAGAAAGGCAGGGGGGCTCCGGAATCCCATGTGCGCCGTTTATCCGGGCGCGTGAATCTCTGCCATCCAAAATTGCTGACCGCTTAATCACAAGCGCATTTTTTCCCCGAGCTTATAGTAAATGGGTTTTTCACCCACTCCTTCGCATTCTAACCCCCCTTACCAGAAATATCACTAACATTTGGCTCCATGGGGGATAGAGTCATCCCTGTGATGCTCTAAGACTACCTTTTGCAGATTCAGTGCCTTGCTGTTGGGCTATGGAGTCTTTTATTAAGCTGAAAATAAAAACAATATTTACAAAAACAAAAGAGCCGCCTGCGGCTCACAAAAAACATTTTTTCAAGAAATTCCCATTTACTGGGCCACTAAAAAATTCTTTGCCTTCTAGATCCTGCAACCTGTACGTGTTGTTTGAAAATACTTCAAGGATCTTGAAAGGCCCAAACCAGAGGGCATCAAACTTACTGTGCCTGCCCCTGTTTTGCCTGGGTGCATCCCATTTGAGCACCAGATCACCCTGCTGAAACTCTTTCTTTCTGCTCTTCCTGTCAAAAGCCTGCTTGATCTTCTACTGATGATTGTAGGCCCTATTCATGACCTGCTCTCTGATCTACTGTACTTCCACCATCTGATGAATCCTTTTGACCATATTGTCAGGCTCTCCTTCAAGGGCTTGGAGGAATTTCGCCACATACAAGGCGAGATGAGTAGGGAAAATGGCCTCTGTTCCATAAAAAAGTTGGAAAGGTGAGATGCCTAGGGACTTCTTTGTCATCACTCGGTCATCCCATAGAGAAAATTTGAGTTTCGAATCCCAGGCCCGTTTATTGTCTTCCAACAATTTCTTAAAGAGCTTGATCAGGCTTTTATTGGAAGATTCTGCCAGTCCATTTCCTTGAGGATAATAGGGAGTGGAGTGAATCAGTGAGATCTCATACTATTCATAGAACTTGACCAGAGGCTTAGACCTGAAGGGGGAAGCGTTATCAGTGATAATTCTGCTAGGGCAGCCAACTCTGGCTATGATATCCTCCAGGAAGCTGATAATTACTTTGTGGGAAGTGCTCCTGGTGGGGACAACTTCCATCCATTTGGTGAAAGAATCTGTCGCAGTCATGATCCATCTGTGCTGGCTGCTTGAGGGAGGATGAATTTCTCCAATGAAGTCCAATCCCCACTGCTGAAAGGGAGATGAAACTACTATAGGCTTTAACGACAGAGATTCGAGATGCTTCTTTCCTGAGAACTTCTGGCATTTGATGCAAGCTCTGACTTCTCTGCAGACATCAAGGAATAAAGTGGGCCAGTAATACCCAGCTCGGAGGATCTTATAGGATGTGGTCTTCCAGAAATGATGACCCCCACAAAGGCCACTGTGGAAATCAAGTGTAACTTGTTGGGCTTCTTGTGGGTCCAGGCACCTTAAAAATACCCCTAAAGGGTCTTTCCAGTATAAGGTTTGGTCAATGAGGCAATATCTGACCGCTCTGAGCTTTAGAGCTCTTGCCTTGCTTTTTTCCATACCATCGGGAGGCCTCAATTCTTGTAGAAAGTACAAGATATCCTTGTACTAGGGGCATGCTGCTAGCAATAAGGCACTCTGGAAATGCTCGTTGGATGACTCAGCTTGCTCATTGATGAAGTTAATTCCCAAGGCTTTGCAATTGGATTCAGCCAGCAACATGGCTAGACCCTTCCCCTTTATCAACTTGGTGGGCTTTATCTCTAGGTCAAACTCTAGGATCTTGGAAATTCACTTACCTCTTCTTCCGTCTATGTCAGACTGTACGAGGATGTCCTTCACAGAGGCTGAAGGAACGTATGCAGTGATCCTTGAGTGCAAGACATAGACTCTGAAAGCTTTGAGAGCTTTCACTAAGGCATAGGATTGCTTCTCCATGATCTCGTACCGGAGTTCTTCATCCCTCAATGCCTTACTGTAGAAGGCAATAGGTTTCTCTCGCCCTTGATCATTTCTCTGCAATAAGACCGCTGCTATTGTATCACAAGAAGCAAAAGAAAAAATCAGGAAATCTTTGGAATAGTCAGGACTGATCAACACCGGTGCCTCAGTCAATGCCCTTTTTATCTGGACAAAAGATTCCCTGGGTTCAGTGGTCCATTTCACTTCATTTCCTTTTTTGAGGATGGCTGTGATGTGTCTCACCAGCTCGACAAAATTTGAGATGAATCTCCTCAGAAAATTAATCTTCCCCAAAAAGGTCTGGACTTCCTTCTTGGATCTGGGAGGTGACAGGGTATGAATTCCTTCTACCCTACTGGGATCAATTCTCACTCCCTTTGCTGATACTATATGGCCTAAAAGCTTCCCCTCCTTCATAGCAAACAAATATTTCTTGGGATTTAAAGATAAGCCATACCTCCGACACTTCAAGAATTTTTTTTTCAAGTGGCAGCGGTGCTCCTCGTCTGACCTGGAGAAGACTATGATGTCATCCAAATAGATCACTACAAACTGATCTTTCTCCCCAATGAAGGCTATATCCATAGCTCGCTGAAAGGTTGCCCTTGCATTCATCAATCCGAAAGGCATTTTGGCATACATGAATGTGCCCCAAGGGGTGGTTAAAGCTTCTTTTTCTCTGTCCTCGGCATGACTGATATTTGATTATACCCCAAAAACCCATCAATCATGGATATCCTAGATGCTCCAGTTACCTTCTGTAATATGTGTTCCATGTTGGGCAGAGGATAATTGTCTTTCCTTGAGCTTCTGTTCAGGTTCCTGAAATCAACACAGAGTTTGATTTCTCCACTTTTCTTTCTCACTGGAACCAAATTGGCCACCCACTCAGAATACCTCAAGGGGACAATGATTTGGGCATCTAACAATTTCTTCACTTCTTTCTCCATGATAGGTAGCAACATGGGATTTATCTGTCTTAGCTTCTGTCTAAATGGCTTAGCTTCTTCTTTCAGTGGGATCTTGTGCTCAATGACAGATGTGTCATAGGTTTTGTGGTCTTCATAGGTCCATGCAAACACATCAGCGAATTCATTTAATAACCCAGTGTAGTCCGCCCTCTGTTCATTAGTCAGGTTGCTTGACAATTTGATGAACTTAGGCTCATCCTGCATGCCGATATTGCATTCGGCTATGTCAACTTATTCACTTGAGACACCACTTTTCATTGCCACATCATTTTTGTCAAACAATATTTCTAAAGGGACCAGTCCCCTTGGAATGTGATTGCTAGGCAGTTGAATAATATGGTGATTAACAATTTCATTCAAGAATACCTCAGAAGGGAAGTCACCTTCGGGATCAGGGTCCTAATCGATGTGTAATGCAGAGAACTCATCGACGGACTGAAGAAATTTTTCGATTTCAAGATCGTCCTCGAACACCTTCCAATGCTTTATGTTGTCTGGGATGGATGGCCTGTATCTTACTTCAACCTCACCATTAATCTTTGGGGGCAGGGGAATCCTGAACAAACTGGCTGAGACTGCTAGGGAGTCGACTGCGGTATTCTCTTCCCTCGGGACAAAAACAATGTTGAAAGCAGAGAAGAAATTATCAATCAAATCCCATACCTCATTTCTGTAGCTTCTAAGCCGAGGATGCTTGGCCCGATAAATATTTTTGACTTGTTGGATGATCAATTCTGCATCCCCAAACACAACCATCTCCTTTATTCCCATCTCTTTTGCAGTCCTCATACCTAGAACAAGAGCTTCATATTCTTCTACATTGTTGGTGATTTCGAATTCCATCTTGTATGACAAAGATATGATCTCTTGACAAGGCGATATGAAAACCACTCTGGCACCAGCACCTATACTAGAGGAAGCTCCATCAAAGAACATCTTCCAAACAGAGGTGGTGGAGGAGGTATCTCCTGATTAAGAATAGGTTTTTTTCTAATCTGTAAAGGGGCCTCAGGAGTTTTGGTGATCTGTAACAAACTAGACCCTAAATCAGTGTCAAGTGCAAAGATGGGGTGATTGGTGGGGTTTGCTTCATCACTGAAAATATAGGCTAGCTGGGCTTCTCTGTACAACCTCCTGTGTTCCCCTCCAAAAAATGGAATGGTGGCATATGTGAGATCCATTTGTAACATTCCTCCAAGTCTCTTAATCCAAGACCTTGACAATAGCATGCCAAACTTGGGGGGAACATCATCTACCACAATGTCCATGACCACACTCTTCATGGGCAGCTGAAACAAAGAAACCACCAGGTCCTTGATAACTCCCAGACATTGCACCCTCCTCGAATCAAAAGAGTACAAATCATGATAGGCCTTGGTCACTTCTAGACCTAGTTCTTCCATGACTATCTTGGGCATAAGGTTATGGGAAGCTCCTGAATCCATGAGGCAATTATGCGACACTTTATCATGTATATTCAGGGAGGTGTAGAAGGGAGGGGATGAATCATCTCTGTCTTCTATGATAGGACCTAGTATAACAACTGGCTTCTCATCTTGAAGGTTCACTGAGTCAAAGGGAGGCTAAAGGGACTCAGATTGTAGCAGCTTAGAGAGGGACCTTTTAAAGTCTTCATTTTTAACTAGCTCAGAGATGGGGACGAGGATCCTGATCTTTTGAATTTCATGCTCAAAATTAAAAGAGGAAACAGGCTTAGGATCTTCCCTTACCTCAGCGACAGGTTCTTTGGCTGCTGATAAAACACTCTGAGCTTTCTTTTCTTTAGTCGTGGTTGCTGCAGTTTTAGTAGGCCTATCTACTATGAGGGGCTGATCTTGGACGTCAAAGTCTCCTTCTTTCTTTCTGGACCTGAGATTGTATCTGTTAGAAGTGTGGCCGGCCCTCTCTCCCTTTCCTAACTCATGGATCTGAATGTTCATCAGGGATTTTTCGTATGCAGACTGAGTCAAATGGGGAAAAGGAGGGGCTTCCTCAACACAATGAATTTCAGGGTCAAATTCGTCTATCTCCTCTCCTTCCTCATGAGTAACCAGGTTATTTTGGAGGGGGGTTTGAATCCTTTGATCCTCTCTGTCTTTTTCCCTTTGTTCCCTTGGGAAGGCCCGTGGTCCATTGTTATTAGGTCTCCTGAAACCTCTATTATTAGCATTCAGGGGATTTCTGTACACGGGCTTCCCTTCTAACTCCCATCTCTCCATCCTGGAAGAAAGTGATTTTAGTCTCATCAGTCTGATGGGGCATGGGAGAGGAACTGGATGGGGAGGCTTCATGCCTTTTCTTAGATATGTTTCTATCAGCAGCGTTCCTGAGTCGGTCAACAACCAATATATTAGATTCTACTTCCACGGCTACATCCTGCATATGGGCCAGGGTAGTGGCTCTTCTCTCTCTCAGCAGTAGGCAGAAATCAGGATCAAAAGCACTAGCATAAGTGATCTTAGCCGAGGATTCTAAGGGATTTATCTCAGCGAGAATTTTATTATACATTTTATTGAACCTCTTGGAGAAGTCGGAGACAGACTCTCCTTCTTTTCTCTTCAAAGATCCAAACTCTGTCATATAGTACATGAAATCTTTTTCATCTCCCCATTGTCTCAAAAAGGCATTGTCTAAAGATTCTATCCCATCAATAGATCCGGGAGGCAGGGCCTTGAACCATTTTCTAGCCTCGCCTTGAAGGATATGGACAAAAATCCTCATCCATACGTCTGCATGCATGATGACATTATCATATGTGAAACTGTAAAAGGCTTCTAGGTGTTCATCTGTAGTTACGTCCCCCTCACCCGTGAAGTTGGGTAGTTGCTTGAGGTAACCATCTGCTGGGAGGGCGTTGAGGGGTTGAGGTAACACAAGGGGAGAATACCTAGCATCTATAATAGCCTCCATTCTGGTCATAGGGGGATTAGCACCAGCCATAGGAATATTAGGTGGAGGAGAACTTAGAGGAGAAGGAGGTCGTGAAGGGGTTGCGGGAATTGAGTCTCGAAGTGGAGTGGGAAACAAGAGAGGGTTTAAGAAGAAGACTAACGAGCTCAAGTTAGCAGACGCTTCTCTTTGTGCAGGAGTGGGGAAATCTTCTGTAGTCCAGGGTCTATACCGAGGAACATCTTCAGAGGAGAGGGGAGTGACAAGGATCTCTCCCTCCAATCCCAGACCAAGAGGGGAAAACTCAGCAGGAACACTCCCAAAATTGAGGAAACGAGAAACCTCTGAAGAAGGCTGGCTACGAAGCTGAGAATAAGAAAATGGAGTTTTTACAGAAGGAGGTGGGGAAATACCTGGTTCAGCAGCAAAGCTTTCTCCTTGGGAGGGTTTCCCTTTTCTGATGATCACCTCCGGATCTTCTTCAGGCGTGGCCAGAGGCAGCTATGGATGGGACCACGTGTGTCTACTACTGGAAGCCACAAATAACCCAATAGGTTCGTCCTAGTGGAGTCATCACAGTGGAGTCACCAGGTGCACATTAGCAATCTTGATAATTCTGATATCTGATGCACCCTCAGAATCAGATAATCGTTGTTGTTCAATCCCGAGGAAAATCTTCAACTTCGTTCCCCAGCAACGACGCCAGAAATGTTAGCGTCAGAAGTCACTCCTGGATTGCAGCAGGAGCAAAGCCCGACACCCATCAGTTTAATGTCACGATTTGTTTATAAAGGGGTGATCAAATGGAAGTAAACTCAGAACAATATCGTCTCAACTCTGAAACTAGGCCAAGCATGCATGGGCCAGTGAGGTCTTAGATAAACTGCAAATAGTGAGTCGTAATAAGGGTGAGTAGGGGGAAGACTTACATAAGAGGAGTGCAGGGGTCTGTTATAAACATTAGGTTTCTAATAGACTATGAGAGGAAGCATCTAAAGGCAAGAAACCTAAATCTCTGCATTATTGTATTCCCTGGTTTCTAAGTTTGGATGGCAGAGATGCAATGGTAAATCCTTTATCATAGCATAACTCCAACAACTCATGCGAATCATTCGATCATGAAATCTCTGGTATAAGATGAAAACATAGACGGAGCACGAAAACTGTTTGTCATAAAACAAGAAATCTCAAACATATATGCATAACCATAGAACTAGAATGATCATTAAAACTTTACAGTCGGGAGCCTTGCTGTACCATCGATAGATACAAAAATGGAAAAAATGCCTACATATACTGAAAACAACAACAACAACAGGATCAAGGCATTGCATTAAACACATTACATCTGCATGGCTTCTGACAATCCGCAGTTGCAGTCTTTGAATGATCGTGCACTTATGGCAGACGCAATCGAATTACTGACAGTTCCGTGGGTGAACCGACGTGCCTTTAATTCGTTGCCGGACTTTCCCATTATGGCGAAGGCGATGTCTAAGCACCACCAACCTCTTCAATAACTGCTTCATTGGGATTGAGGATGTCTCGGCCAACTCGGCACTCCTGCGACGTGGAAGACCCTTCGCGCTGCCACCTGGATTAGTTGAACGACTTGATGAATAGGCGTGGAGGCCAGTGCAAAGGATGGGGTGCATGAAGGGAGTGGTGGCGCCCAAAACTATAAGGGCGAGGCAAGAAGTGATGAGGTGTGAGAGAAGTTACAGGGGAAAACACATGGAGGAAATCCATAAGCGGAGGGAGCAGGAGATGAGGTATAACAGGCACGCTTTAATGGGAGGCTGACATGGAAAGGGGCAGGACACATGGCAGGTGGTGAGTCGATGATGAGATGGGGAAGGGATAAAGGGGGGTGAGACTCATCGCACGGTCAGGTGGAGAACAGATGGCAAGATGATATGACAAGAAAGGGGGCCCCACGTTAATTAAATGTAGAAAGACAGAGGATGTTCGGATTGCATATGCGTCGTTGATCCAGGCGCTCTGATCGCAGCCGTTGAAGAGGTGTGCCCTTGAGTTCGGACCCCACCCCCTTCACTTAAAAGTAGAAAGGCNCTGGAATCCTATGTGCATCGTTGATCCGGGCGCATGAATCTCTGCCGTCCAAACTTGATTTCCATTTAAACACAGACACATTTGCATCAAAAACTTAGGGTAAGTGGGTTTTTAACCCATTCCTTCGCATTTCACCCCGTTACAAGAAATATCGCTAACAAGGAGTGTAGAAGGAGGAGTGTGTAGCATCTAAAATAGAGTGAAGAGGAATGGTGCATGGCATGGAGTTGGCACACATAGCATGAAAGGCAGAAGCAAACAAAGCGCAAGGCATGTGTACAACAAGAAAGTGAGACACTAAAGAAAGGTTGAGGTGCTCCTGTAGAGAAAAACAAAAGATCAGAAATCCCAAGAAGATGCAGATAGAGAGACACTGATACAGAAGAGTAGAGCAGCATAGCAGAACAATGATAAGCATGGTAAGCCAATAATAAATATTGTATCACTGTGATAAGTTTCATTAGCAAAGATTTATATTTTAGGGTGGAAGGGAGGTGCTAGGGAGGACGGTTGTCCTCAGAGGTTCAAGTGGGTGCTTGAACAAAGGGAGTTGTAGCTTCCATCTGGTTGCAGCCAGAGAAACCAGGGTGGCAGGGTGGTGCAAGGGAGAAATGTTGTTCTCTATTATACAATTTGGTGCCTGTGTGACTGGAAGTTGGTGCTTCCATCCAGTTGGTGCTGGAAAACTTGGGGAGTTGGTGCTTCCTTCTAGTTGGTGCTAGAGAAACTAGAGAGTTGGTGCTCTCAACAAGTAGCATCTTGCAAAACAGAGGTTGCAGCCTCATTATGAGTTGGTGCTCATATGTATGATAATGTAAAGAATGTAAAGATTACTTATCATATAAAGAAGAAGAGGTTTTTACCCTCTATGGGTTTCCTGAGGAAATATCTGTCTCTGTGTATCTCATATGTGTGACTGATGCTGAATG
The DNA here is from genome assembly GCA_009831015.1 of Picea engelmannii. Lineage (NCBI taxonomy): Eukaryota > Viridiplantae > Streptophyta > Pinopsida > Pinales > Pinaceae > Picea > Picea engelmannii. The sequence continues at coordinate 202,445 of ML785653.1, read as the reverse complement.
TGCTATTACTTATTTCCCTGCATTATTGTGACTGTCATTGAGTACTTTGTAAAGATTTTAAAATAAGCATAATTGTTTAAGCATGGTAACAATTGATTCACCCCCCCTCTTAGTTGTCCAACAAATACTACAAAATATTCCGTGAAAAAGAATTTTTGAAATCTACTACAAGTGTACAATCGCACAAAAACTCCTAACAACAAACAAAATTTAAAATACATAAAACATTACTGGATGATACCAAATTGACTATAGGATTCCTCCTGTTGCACTTCATCTGTTGTAGAATTTGGGTCTATGTTCAACATCTACATGTCCTCTTGTTGTTGCTGGATAAATGCATCCTCCTTATCCCCTGCCAACCCAATTGAAAATCTGGACATTAAGTGAGATGTGTATTTTATTCTAAGCAGGTTGTAAATAATTTGTTTTAGGGCCACATTCATCCAACAAGTCCATAATTTGTTTTTTTTGGTGGTGAAGGGTCTCCATTGACAAAGTGACTTTAGTATCACTATTAGCTTTATGAGATTGCATTCTATTTGAGAATGATGAGTTTGATTTTTTTTTGCTAGTAATGTAAGCCTTGTGCCTTCTTAGAACTCACCAAATTTCTTAGGTCTCACACAAAGGGCATCATACATCATTCCCATGATCCATTAAGAGCTCCCAACATAAACCCAAATACAACCATCTTTATCACTAGTCACACATAGTCTAGAATTTATGAAATTGCTATTCATCATCCCAAGAAGGTTGATAATAGAGGGTTGACCACATACCTTTAATAGAGGATAGCACCACCATTGTTGAGATGAAATGAGAGAAACCCCATGGAATTGTATTACATTGATTGAGGGGTCAAAATAGACATAGAAGACACAACCACAATGAGATTCATAGGAACCAAGGATACCACCAACTCGGTGAGGGACACATAAACCACTGAAGCCACAAAACTAATTAGATAATAACACCAGTGCAAATACAAAGAGAAATAATCCCCATAGGATTGAAGATAGAATATTGGGGGGCCATAGAGGTCACAGAGGCCACGAGCAAAAGAATGACCATAAAATATTCACAAACTACCATCACCAGAAGACTCACAAAATTCACTAATTATCCTTAATATAGAGGAACCGAGTTGATATGGAGCACACAAGCAATCCAATGTCAATTCAAATTCTCCAATTCCACTCAAACTAGAGATAAAATATCAAAGATCCAACCAAACCACATAGAAAGGGTCCCATAAGGATGATTCAGAGAGAAACATTGAAGCTCAATCTAGATCAAATTGTACTAGAATCATAATCCATAGACCCAAAATAAACATCAATTCCTCACGCTTCAAGGCCATCATCCCACCTGCATCAAAGATCAGAAGTTGAAGTGGTTGAATAGATTGCACTTTCATTGAAGGTTACATGTGTGACAGGACCACACTATGCATTCATCCCAACCATCAACTTTGATATATGTCCATCTCAAATGAAATTATGTGCCATGTGTTCATCATGCTATGGTTTATCATAACTCTTAATGACATAAAATTAGGGGATAGGGAAATAAGCTTCCCCATTTTTAACCTCAGTTTACCACAATCTAGTTGATTTGCTTTATTGGATAACGTATCATCTTTCTAGTTAAGATCCTTGAGGACATGATAAAATTCAATACTCTCAAACCTTGATACTTCTCTTTTGATTGAGATATTTTTCTAAATAGAGCACCATTGCTTGGGTGGAAGGATTTGGTCATTAGTTTAATTATTAATGATGAGTCCCAGATGAAAATTAGATTCTTTAATCTCCTATCATCAATGTTCCTCAATCCTTGGTACAAAGTAAGAGCCTATACTTGGTTATTTTTAGTTCTGCCCAGTCCCCATTAGAAAGTGTCTTCTATGTTTCCCTTGAGATCAAGAGTGATCTCCCTTTCACTTGCCAACCTTGAACAAATGAATTTTACCTAGATGTGTTGGATAGGGTGTTGTGATAAATCTTACCCTGCAGACATGTTAATCTCCCCTTAGCCTAATTTTCTTCGGGTAAGACATAATAGAGAAAGTGGACACTAACATCCCTTTCTTTTGTCTATTCAAACATGAAAATGAGAAGAGGGAAAAGGGAATAAGAGTGCACCTTTTTAAAAGGATGTCCTCGCTGCTCCTTGTCTGTTCCATGTTGGATCCAGTCCTAGATCGAACACGATCTCCCTGCACTTAGAAATAATGATCTTCCTCTTCTACTAATTTCACAAAGTTAGATGAAAGAAAATATAACTAATATGAAACAAGCATAAACATTCACGTGTAAAGTAAATGAGACAGAAGTATGGGAATAGGTAAAGATTATACTCATGAGAAACAATGGACAACACTTACAATCATGTGATGTTGAGAAATATTCCTCCAATTCTCCTCCTATCCATACCCTTTTGTGCACTTCTAGAATGCTACTGAACTATCTCCGAATTCCATAAGAACAGAGGTTTGATACTCTTCAGAACTCTCTCCTTTACCCTTGAGTGGCCTTCTTATATAGAAAATGAAGGCTCAACCACCATGGATTATTTTACGAGTATGGTTGAGGATATGGATCAACTAATTATGATCTTTATCCTAGGATCAAGTAGATAGATAGGACTCGAATCCATTTGACCCAAACAAACTCCAACCTCCCAGAACCTTCCATCCAAAAAAGGTGGAATTGGTTGTAAGAAAATTGGTGCTCCCGAAAGGATTAGCATAGAGCGTCATTGACACTCCCCCACAGTTAATTAGGGAGTGTCACCAAGGGACTGACACTCCCTATGTATGGGCAGGGGGGCGTCAGTCCTAAAAAATGGTCAAAAACTCAAGGTAAAAGGTGGTTTTTTGACCTTCAAATGATGATTTTTCTTCACCAATTTGTCTAGGGAACATGATAGACACTTCCACATGATGATAGAGTGTATTTAGGCCACCATGTTATGGTTTTTCTCCCCCAATTTTCATAGGGAACATGACCAACACTTCCACACGATGATAGAGTTGTGACATTGAATTACGACACTTAGTAGAATATAAGTGTGAGACTTAGGAATGTGGAAAATAGACACCTACACAAGTGATAATTAAATGTGACACTTAGTAGAATGAGATACATAAGTGTGCCACTTAGTAGTGTGGAAATTTGGTGTGTAAGAGATGCCCCCTAAAGTGTGAGTTCAGAAGAGAAATTGATGGTCGAAACACTTTACAAAATGATGTGCGCCAAGGGGTGATGGAATAGGAGAGTCGGATGGAAGCTACAAAAAAAACATCAAACAACATATATATGAATCATACCAAGGTAGGCATACTCATGCTCGATACAAAATGACTTAACACATGGCCTTCGACCAATACACTGGGGATCCATGGTAGTACTGACTAAGGATATGGCCACCAAACATACAATGTGGATCCATACCTCCATGAATGAACCAGGTCGTAGCCACGAGAAAATACATAGTGGAGATACGATATGACAACAAAATAGCCATGGACCAATACAAAGTGGATATATGTGATCGTGTACATGAGTAAGATTATTCTCCATCGCAACCTGGGTTAGGCACATAACACTGGCAGGTTCCAAAAAGCTTCCCAGGGTCTTCATCTCGATCCTGAACTAGTACGATTCTAACCATGTGAATACATGTGCTGATGTCGAACATGGTAGAAATCACTTGATTACTAATAATTAATGTATATTGTTAACAAGTGCGAGGGAAATCATCGGCGATGACAATGACTCCCAAGGTACCCTAGTACACTCTACGAATGTGAATCAATGAAATGAGGTAGAAAATTCGATGAAATCTTTCGATCAGAGGCCAATGATGTAAACCCACTGTCGAAAGCAAGGAAAGCTTCCATTGAGGTATGTATGCTTGAAGGAACTAATTGGGTTTTAAGTCAAATTTTTGGATAATGTGTTGAAGTTTATAGAAATAGAATCATCGAAGGAGGGCCATGATGTGTCCCCCATCATCGACACAAAATTGATTAGGATAGTGATTTGAGATGATAGAGAAAATGTGGACAAAATGACATAGGTATGAAAATGGATAATACTGCAGAGGTTGATTGAATCTGAGACTTGCCTTGAATATTGCATGACACGACAAGTGAATTGGAAGCGTTGACTCGATGAGTCATGGATCCAAACATAATGTGACAAAAACCAAAGGTTCTCTTTGAAGGATTTGAAAGAGTATGATAACACATGGAATTGGTATGAATCAGAGACAAGAGGATTACCCATCTGTAAGAAAAATGCAGACATGTGTCATGTTCAAGGTCGACTAAGAACAACTGCCATAATGTTTCAAAAGCTTTATCCACTTCCCAAATCCCCCCCCCCCCCNGATGAGTACCTCTTTATTTTTAAATGAGCTTGAGGAGGATAACAGGTGCTTGTTACAACTCACCTTTGGTAAGTTCCTCTTCACATGTTTGAAAAACCTGAATAAGTTAGGGTTCGGTCCCAAATGGGTCCTTCAATGTATATTTTTATGAGTCCAAAGAGGGTAAACTTAAAATTTTCACATTTAAAGAGTCTGGAAAGAATTAAAAGGAGACTCCAAGGGTGACCTTTTCATCAATTTAGTCTCCCAAGCCTGATAAATTGTAAACAATACAAGGGATAACTCTTCGAACCAAAGTGGTTAGAGTATTATTTTTTTGTGGTTAGTCTCACGAGACTGAAAAAGAGATAAACTAACACTCGAAAGATTCCCTTTCAAATCCTTTAACTATCATGAAAGGAGACAATATCACTCGACAATCTTTCCATGTTTAGAGAGTCTAAAAAGAGCTTAAAGGTAACTCCAAAGAGTTTCTTTTTCATATAACTTTTATGAGATTGAAAAGTGATAAAAGTATACTCGGTAACCTATTAACATGTATTTACTAGCATGAGAAAGAGCAAAGATTGCGATTGGTATCTTCCCAACGTAGTGTCCAGAGTTTGGTACTTTTCCCCTGGCTTGAAAAGCTAACAATTTAACTCCAACATCATCTCCAGAGGCTGGAGACATGCCCCCCAAGCTTCGTTTCATCTGGCAACTCTTAAATTGTCACCAATTTCTGTACTATATTAGACTCCTAGCTACTAATAGGTAAATATTCACTAGAGGAATACAAAGGATCAATATACATAGGTAGATGAAAGGAAAGTTCAGTTACGAGATCTAGTGGAAGACTCAACTCAACATTTATGAGATCTAGCAAAAGAATCAACTCAATCGAAGGGGGATCTGTTTCATTTTTTAATGATCTTGACATAGAAGAAGGAACTATGCTCGTAGAACTCTGATTCATTTTTTAACGAGCTTGACACAAAACTGGGAACTTTCCTTGTAGTTGGTTTCATTTTTAAACAAGCTTGAAACAAAGAAAAACTATGCTTGGGGTAGGTTTCATTTTTACACAAGCTTGAAATAGAGAAAAACTATGCTTGTGGGTACCTATTTCATTTTTTAATGAGATTGACACAGAAATGGGAACCATGCTCATGGCTGGTTTCATTTTTTAACGATCATGAAACCAAAGAATAAACCTTGCTTAGGGTTGGTTTCATTTTTTAATTAGCTTGAAACCGGAAAATAAACTTTGCTCATTGTTGGTTTCATTTTTTAATGAGCTTGAAACTAGAAAATAAATCGTGCTCAGAGCTGGTTACCATGGATTCCAAGAGGTATTCATCAGACAAAAGAAAAATACTCTAGAAATAATACATGGTAAGCGACTCACTCAGATCAACAAGGGGGAGAAGAGACCTCAAGGAACCTAACGAAGGAGTTACCATGTCAATTGTTGAATTTAAATTTGAAGAAGATGAAAATATGGTGAGAGGATCCTTCTCATTGTTAGTTGAAAGCATGGGACATGTTGCCACATAATTAACTTGTGGTGAGGTGGATACCACTTACATGTAAGGAACATTCATGGAAGCTGAATGGTTGGCGATCATATGAGGGCCAACGAATGAAATCCGATCAATGGTCACATTGTTTCTATTATGAGGGAAAGACATCACTCCAAAGAGTGTGGACACTGTTGAGGAAAAGGTATGAGGAACCCTACTCAATCATTTTCAGATATTGCTGGGCTAAGGAAAGATAGTTGGAATGTCACTCAGGGTTTATAACCGTAACATAAAAAAAAAATAACTTAATCCACATGTATTAAGTACAAGGGACCAAGGCTGGTTTATATATATATATATATATATATATATATATATATATATATATATAGATAAGAAAATAAAATAAAATAAAATAAAATAAGCAAGAAATTACATAAGTGTGTACATGGATAAGAGACAAGGTTAAAAGAAAAATATGAACCAAATCATCAAAATACACATGTGAGACAGAAATCATAAATCTGATTTTTATATTGATTTCATTCTCAGATACAAATATGAATTCTCTTTACAAACCCCTGCAAGGGTGGGGACAAACGTCAGATTTAGAAGCCTCTGATGGGCACCATACAAAAAGACTTTGACAACAAAAGAAAACCAAAGCTAAAGATCTAGATCAACTTGCCACAAAATGTTGTCTCTTGACTCTGCAAAATAATCTTTATCGGTCATGCAATTTAATTCATAAACAAACAAGAACACATAGACTGCCAAATGAAAATCATACACCTTAAAAGACAAGATGTTGAATGATATGATTCGGTTTTGAATCCTGCTGCCTTCAATAAGACCCTTATAGTAGAAGTTCTCCTTCTATTCTCTCTTACTCCTTGTCTCTTCTCTTCTTTGAGATTTTGTCTTTTCAAAATAAGTTATGGTAGTTCAACTACCTTTATTTTGTTAAGCTTAATTATCTTAACTAATTAGTTGAGAAAAATAAATAATAATATATATAGATAAGGGTCTAATTAAACAATAACTGAATAGGTGGGACCCATTGTGACTCCCATTTTCAATTTCTTTTAATAATCATCAAAACATGAAGTATAATACCCCAAACATTTGATTCAAACATCCGCCTTATAATTCCCATCCTCATATTAATGATCAAATATTTTAGTATCAACATAATAGAACATGACTATATCAAAAAATAACATTATATCCATGTTGTCCAAAACACTGTCTAAATATGTATTTTCTGTACAAAACTTTGTCAAAATAAAAAGATTGTCCTCAATAGGAAATAACATTAATCAACATTAAAAACCATATTTGCTATGAGATGCATTTTTCCTCTTTTCACTGCTGCCCTCTTTTGATCCCATCTCTGAATTATCCTGTGTAATAGCCTTCAATTGATGGGAACCTTGTGGGTGGATTGCATTGATGACGGGAGAACAATCATCTTTGAGATGAATATGAGAGGACACAGATTCAGATAAATATTTGGATGACTTGGAGGGAGTGGCCACTCCTTTTCCCTTATCTAGCTCTGGCTTGGGAACATCAGTTTTTAGCCTTTTACTTCCATGAGAGGATTGTACTAGAGAGACAACATGATCATATTGAGCATTTGGATTTATTGGCGGTTGATCCAAATGGACCCAGGAAGGCATACAAATAAAAGTTATCGGAATTAGACAAAACTAGTTCCATTCCGTAGGGCTTGTTGCATCAATTCCGACAATATATTTGTTTCGAAAATGGACACTGTATGCAGAAGTTATCACGATCTAAAGATCAGATCGAACAGGAAAAAAAATTCAAAGTCAAAGTCAATAGGTCAAAGTCAACGATGACACCACAATACGTCATGATGACATTATAATGATGTCAATAGGGTGATGTGGCAGTACCAGGAGCTGACATGTGTCAATCAAATTTGGTGTTTTCAGGCTAAGTTGGACCAGTACGGAAGTGACACATGGTATTGTATGGAAGTGACAAGTGGCACCGTATGGATGATGACATGTGGTAGTATGGATGATGATGTGGCCCACTGACACTCTGACATATGGTAGTACAGAGTTGACCTTCCAGGCTAACAAGATGATGGTGTGGCGACAGGTGGCAAGCTTTGGGAAAGACACATGGCATACAGGTTGATTGTGCAGGTGACTGGACTGTACGGTGGCCAATCTAGAGGTTACACATGGCCCAATCATAGGGTGACAGGTGGCACCCTGAATGACGCCAAGGTTGGCTGGTCAAAACATTTTATTGCACTTCACGGGGGTCGAACCCCTGACCTCCTGGGCGACCAACGAACTAACTTCCCCATGCTAACTGTCCAGGCCAATGGTGTTTCTTAACCACCATATGGAAAATTCTTATTTTAAAGTGTATGTTGGCAGAGGTTTGGAAATAATCCCCAGTAGGTGGGGGGCTAGTCCGCGACCAGGGCTCTAGACCAAGAGATGGAAAGGGGGTCACGGTGTATGGATTGGGCCTGGCCACATGGACAACCATATGACTAGAGCCAATGAAAAACCTAGGCGCGGGAGAAAAGGGGGATATAATTCGTCCATATGGCAGCATCATGTGACCAAGAGCCCAGGATAAAGGGGATAGCGTGCGCATATTTTCCCAAAGTGGGTTTTAACCCATAGTTATGAATTTTTTTAGTGGATGTCAATCTGATTTTATTGGATTTTCACCATTTTTGGGGGATCTTGAGCCTTTATTGAGGCGAGATATTTGGAGGAATTTGGGAGCTGACCCACAACTCAAGATATATATAAATAAATTTTTTTTGACAGTCCAATAAGGTCTAGAATAGAAGAATGCTGAAGAGTTTGGAATATCAATCCATTTTTATGCAGGGAAGCCACTAAGGAAGTGAACTTTGGAGGCCATTTCCGGGAGCTACGCTCAACATTTTTCAGTGTCGTTAGTGGTGTTGGATTCCTGATGTCAAGAAGAACACAAAAATACTAGTTTGTAATCCATTTGATGCATTTATGATGTATTTTTGAAGCATTGAAGATTAATAAGAAAGACTCCCCCACTAAGATAAAGGCCCAGAGACATAGGAAACCTTGGCGAACTCCATTAACAATCTTGGCGTTATGGTTTTCTTTTCTTAATGTTTAATTTCTATTATGTATTCTTTATGATGGCTACACCATTATTTCATTAAAATATTCTTCTTATCCTAATTCCTAAGTGGTAAATCAACTCATGCATAAACTTAACGAAAGTCTTTTAAAGATCAATTTCGGATCAAGTGGTATCGGAGCATGTTAATAATTGGTTGTTTGAGTTTGCATGATTACCAGGGAAAAGCTACGTCATGGTGAAGGAGAGCTTGTAGAAGAATATCCTAAGATTGGATCAAGAAACAAGACATCTCAAAGTGAGAAGATGGCATCAGAAGAAGGACTTTCTCAAAACGAAAGAGAGTTTCAAAGAACTTTCTTTGCCATGTCGGAGATGGTAAAAGTGTTGTATGATGATTACTTGGAACATAAGAGTCCTTTTCAAGGGGAATATTCAAATCAAGACAAAAGTGAAGAAGGAGAGGACCCTCCTAAACCTCCTCCATCTCCATCTTCTTCTTCTTCTTCAAGTACAAGCTCAAATTCCACTTCAAGAAAACATTCTCAACACCAAGAGGCTTGATAATTGGGTCAGAGAGATGGAAGTTTATTGTAGTGTGCAACAAATAAATGATGAGGCAACCCAAATCAAATTTGCATCACTTTGTCTTGCAGGCACACCAGTCATCTGGTGGCAGAGTAAGTTGCAACATGACACTCAACAAGTTGGTAATGTATTTCCATCATGTAAAGTTTTTTTTTTTGCACTTAGAAAGTAGTTTTATAATTTGGGTTATAAGGAAAATGATTTAATTGAATGGAAAAGTATTAAACTAAGAAAAGGACAAACGGTGCAAGAATACATAGATGAATTTTATAAGATGGCATTAATGTTAAATATTCCATTACATACACAAGAAACTCTTATGAAGTATATAGGAGGTTTACCTGCACATATTCGTAACATTGTATTTATGTTTGGACCTACTAATATTGATGAGGTTTATGTTCAAGAAAGGTATATTGAAGCAGGGAAAAAATGAGTTGGTGTATCAGGGGAATCGTCTTTAAGGAAAGAAGACAAAAGAAAAGGGAATGGGAAGAAAGAAAATTCAACGAAAGTGAGGGAAGAGAAGCTCTCTTCCAAGCATTGCAAGAAAGAAGGGCACGCTGATGACCATTGCATCCAAAGAAGAGACCGAAGTGGTTCAAAGAGATGAAAAGGAGGCAAACAGTTGCAAAAACAACACGACCAACAAACTTGGGGTATGATTAAGGTGATGAGACTAAAAGCATAGTAGTTGGTTTGACAGGTAAAAATGGTGATGGTTTTGATTCAAGAAGTAAATTGTTTCATATAAGGGTCATAGTGAAACATACTAAGATCGATACATTAATAGATAATGGATCTCAATCTAACTTAATTTCAGAAGACGTGGTTAAGAAATTGGGATTAAACACTAAGATGCATCACAAACCTTACTCACTTAATTGGATAAGCAAAGATCATAAATTGCCCATAACAAAGAAATGTACCATAAGGTTTGCAATTACATCTAAGTATGTGGATGAAGTAACATGTGATGTGGTGCCACTAGAAACATGTGGAATGGTCTTAGGTAGCCCTTATTTATATGACCTCAAAGCAATATTCTTCAAGGAACCGAATCAATATCACTTAACTAAAGAAGGAAATGAATATGTTGTGCATGCTCATCATTTCAAAGCAAATCAATCTCTTCTAACAATGGAACAATTAAAGAAGGCAACTTATGCAAGCAATACACCTATAATTGTGTCAAGTAAAGTAGTTGATCTTAACCATGAACATGAGATGGTTGTAGGATGGGAGTTCAATCATGCTTTGCTTCAAGATAAGTTAATGTCGTGCAAACACATCAAACATATTGGTACATTTTCAGTCATATTTCTGATGTTATCGCTGCTAATGTTTTCTACATGGATGGTGGTGGATTCATTAAGATGTGAACAAGTTCAAGTGGCTAACAATATTATTTCAGTTGTCATGGTTATTATGAAATTGATTATGATGTTACAGATGCATAGGAAAGAGTTTAAAGACAAATGATAAGTGGGGAGGCCTATCCCACACTTGATGATTGGTTAGTATCCTTTTGGAGGACCAAAAGGTCTTAGTGGGGAGGCATGATCCAAATGGATCCAGGAAGGCCTACAAATGAAATTTCTTGGAATAAGAAGAAACTAACGCCATTGTGTAGGGCTCATCGTGTCGATTCTGACCATATATATTTTTTCTGAAAATGGAGACCATATGCAAAAGTTATCGCAATTTGAAGATCAGGTCAAATAGACAAAAAACGTCAAATTCAAAGTCAAATTCAACAGGTCAAAGTTAAAGATGTTTCAGTAGTACATCAAGATGACTTCAACATGATGTCATGATGAAATCAACAGGGTGATGTGGCAGTACCAAGAGATGACACGTGTCAGTCAAATTTGACATTTTCAGGCTGAGTTTGACTAGTACATAATTGACACGTGGCACAGTACGAAAGTGACACATAGCACCATACAGATGATGACACATGGCAAGATGACATGGCCTAGTGACATTCTGACATGTGGTAATTCAGAGCTAATTGTGCAGGATGACAGGACAATGACATGGCAACAGGTGGTAAGCTCTAGGCACGACACGTGGCGTATGAGTGACTGTGAAGGTGAATGGACTGTACAATGGCCAATGTAGAGGTGAAACATGGCCCAATCATAGGGCACCACGTGGCACTCTGGATGAGGCCAAGTTTGGCTGGTCAGAAATGTTTGTTGCGCTCCGCAGGGGTCGAACCCTTGACCTCCTAGGCGACCAATGGACTAACTTCCTTGTGCTAACCATTCGAGCCAATGGTGTTTCTTAACCACCATATGGAAAATTATTATTTTAAAGTGTATGTTGCCAGAGGTTTGGGGATAAGCTCTAGTCGGTAGGGAGCTAGCCTGCGACTAGGTCGCTAGACCAAAAGTTGGAAAGGGGGGTGCAGTGTATGGATTGGGCCTGACCACATGGACCGCCACATGACCAGAGCTAACGAAAAACCAGGGCAGGGGCACTCAAAATTTTTCAATGCTGTGAGTTGTGTTGGATTCTTGAGTTAGAGAAGAACACAACTAGACCATTTTGTAATCCATTTGATGCATTTATGATGTATTTTTGAAGCATTGAAGATTAATAAGAAAGCCTCCCCCACTGAGACAAAGGCCAAAGATGTAGGAAACCTTGCCGAACTCCGTTAACATTATTGGTATTATGGTTTGTTGTTATTAATGTTTAATTTCTGTTATGTAATCTTTATGATGGTTGCAACATTCTTTGATTAAAATCTTGTTCTTCTCTTAATTCCTAAGTGGTAAATCAACTCATGCATAAACTTAACCAAAGTCTTTTAAAGATCAATTTCAGATCTAGTGGTATCAAAGCATGTTGAAAGTTGGTTGTTTGAGTTTGCATGATTACCAGGGAAAAGATAAGTCGTGGTGAAGGAGATATTGTAGAAGAAGATCCCAAGATTGGATCAAGAAAGAGGACATTTCAAAGTGAGAAGATGGCATCAGAAGAAGGACTTTCTGAAAATGAAAGAGAGTTTCAAAGAACTTTCTTTTCCATGTCAGAGATGGTAAAAGTGTTGTATGATGATTACTTGGAATGAAAGAGGCATTTTCAAGGGGAATATTTAATTCAAGACAAAAGTGAAGAAGGATAGGACCCTCCTAAACCTCCTCCTTCACCTCCTTCATCTCCATCTTCTTCTTCAAGTACAAGTACAAGTTCAAATTCCACTGCAAGAAAACATTCTCATAAACATAATGCTGATATGCCATTACTTAAGCTTGATGTAAAATTCGATTGTGCATGATCATCATATCAAAGAAAATCAATCTCTTCTAACAATGGAACAATTAAAGAAGGCATCTTATGCAAGCAATACACCTATAATTGTGCCAAGTAAAGTAGTTGATCTTAAGCATGAACATGAGATGGTTGTAGGATGGAAGTTCAATCATACTTTGCTTCAAGATAAGTTAATGTCGTGCAAGAACATCAAACATATTGGTACATTTTAAGTCATATTTATGATCTTATTGCTGCTAATGTTTTCGACATGGATGGTAGTGGATTCAATAAGATGTGAACGAGTTCAAGTGGTTAACAATATGCTTTCAATTGTCATGGTTATTATGCAATTGATTATGATGCGACAGATGCATAGGACCGAGTTTAAAGACAAAGGACAAGTGGGGAGGCCTATCCCACACTTGATGACTGGTTAATCTCCTTTTGAAGGAACAAAAGGTTTTAGTGGGGAGGCGTGATCCAAATGGATCCAAGAAGGCCTAAAAATCAAAGTTCTCATAATCAGATGAAACCAACGCCATTGCGTAGGGCTCATCGCGCTGATTCTGGACATATGTTTTTTTTTTTCTTCTGAAAATGGACACCGTATGTAGAAGTTATCATGATCTGAAGATCAGGTCAAACAAGAAAAAAAAGTCAAAGTCAAAGTCAAAAGGTCAAAGTCAACAATGACATCAACAGTATTTCATGATGATCTCAACAGGGTGACATAGAAGCACCAGGAGCTGACACCTGTCAGTCAAATTTGTTGAGATTTGGTAGCTTGGAGGTACATCTGCATTGGCAACACTCAACATGCGGAAGTGACCAAACAAATTTTCTCCTAGTGACTTTATAATTATAAAGTGACTTTATAAAGTGATTTTATAAAGTTAGGTCTTTTAATTATTTTTTAATGTAAAAGTGACTTTATGATGTTTTGAGTCACTTTAATGACTTAAGTGACCTCAATGAATGATTAAGTAGTGACCATTGATCTCATGAGGGCAAGATCTAATCTTGACCATCAATCTCATTGGAAGACCAAGGGTTAGGGCAGTTACAATTAAAAATTGACAAAAGGCAGCTCATTAGGAGAGGAGGGTGCACACTTTGAGGAGAGAGTTGTGGGAGGTGAAGGGTCACTCATCCCAAGAGATCTTTGAGCGTGGAGAAAGGAGAAGGAAAATAGGCAGGGGAGGCACATCTTTCAGGAGAAGAAGAGGGCACGCATCCCAAGACATTTGTTGTTGATATAGAACAAGACCGTACAATAGTTAAAGGAATCCGTACTGTACAGATTTTCTATAGGTATAGATGAGGTATTCACTGAAATCATGGCTCTGGTTTCAAGAAAAATTGTTGGTTTATATATATGTTTCCCTTTACTGTTGGTACATAAATTCGTACCCACTATTCAAAGAATGTTAATGCTAAAGTACATGCTATACAATTCAACATTATAACATAAATTTTATGTAGTTTTATAGGTAGAAACTCGGCACGGATTTATAGATTCTTTGGCACATTTTCCTGAGAGTAGAAGAGGCACATTTTTTGAGTTGGGTTCTGTTATATTATTGCTATAAATGGCTGTTGTTATCTCAACATCTTTCTCTGGAGCTTAATAAAAATATCTCCTTAATTTGTCACTATTTTCTGTGTTATTCTTCTTGGGGTTTTACCCAGATTTTTCATGGTGCCTAAAATGTATCTTGTCCACTGTTAGTATATGATTCCACTACTGATTTAGTTCTAGATCTATATTGTTTAGTGTTTCTTCTCATTAAGTGCAGCTAGTAAAGGTTTTCAAGCTTGACTATTGAGACTTAATTGGAGGATGAAATCTGGTATGATATAGTTAGTTTCTGAACTAATTTTAACATGGTATCAGAGCAGGTGCTTTGAAGTTTCAGTGGGCAACTTTGGCACTTGGGACACCAAGTGATTTGCTAGTACATTTGCTTGAAGAAAGGAAGAAAATTTTATTTTTCAGGTGGACAAAGATGACTTCCAGCATCAAGTTTGAATATAGATTGGAGGGGGTCTCCAACTACCTGCAGTGGAAGGTTAGAATTAGCAGTGTTCTCAAGGAGAACAAATTGTGGTTTTTTGCGAACACCATTGTTCCTGTACCTGATTAAGATCTCATATCTCTTGATGTTCATGAGGTGAGGGAATCCAAGACTCAGAGAATCTTCTTGGATGGGGTCAAAGACCACCTTATCCACACTTGGATGAGAAGAAGACAACCAATGAAATGTGGGTTACAGTGATAGGCTTGTATGAGGCTAAGAACGAGAACCGGAAAATGGCTCTCCAGAATAAGCTCCATGGAGCTAGGATTGTCAAAGGAGAGAGTGTGGCTACCTACCTCACCCGAGTTGCACAGGTGAAGGACGAGTTGGCGGCTATTGGAGAATTCATTCCTGACTCAGAGTTGGTGCAGATATCCCTCAAATGCTTCACCAAGGAATGGGAGGTTTTCATTAAGTGTGTGGTGGGGAGAGAGAAGCTCCCTGACTGGAGTAGACTGTGGGATTATTTTACATAGGAGGAGATCCGGGAGGGGTCTCAGGAAAAGGCATTGGATGGTGCAGACGACAAGGACATTTATCTTATGGAAAAGGGCAATGAGAAGAATAAGGACATGAGCAAGGTGAAATGATTTGCATGTCACTAGATTGGCCACTATGCTAGTCAATGTTCGAACAACAAGAAGAAGAAACCGAAACCAGAGGTTTCAGATTCAACTGAAGTTGTAGAGTTTGCTGAGAGATATGAGAAGGATTACTCTCTCATGGCTAGTCCCATGGACAATGGATGCCTAGTGTTCGAGGACATTGAGTCTTGGTTTGTGGACAGTGGAGCTTCTTGGAAAATGACTGGGTTGAGTTCAGTTTTCCTTTATCTTACAGAGATAGAATCAGACTGCAGAGTGAATTGTGGAGCTGACCCACAACTTGCAGTAAAGGGGGTTAGAAGGGTGAGATTCCAACTAGAGTTAGGAGGTATTCTATAGGTTGGCGAGGTGTTATATATTCCAGAGTTGACAATTAATTTTCTCTCAGTGTCAGCTTTGGATGAGAGTGGATTTGGAGTTGTCTTCTATGGTGGACATGTGTTTTTATATCCTATAGGAGCAACTGCTGACACAACAGTAATGCTTGGTGTCAAGTATGAGGGCTTGTACAGGTTGTTGGGTAGACCTGTGTTGGGGTCCAGTGGATTTCTGGACTCAGATTCTGTGTCAGAGAGTTGGCAGGTAGCCCGGGAGAGAGAGTTGATCCATGGGACTCAGTCTTCTTTCTGGACTCTCAAAGGACTCAACAGGCACGAGTTGAAACAGATGGATGCTTAAGAGAGTGTGCAGTCTCCTAGGAGCTTGTCTTCAGTTCATGGTACAACAAAGGTAGCAACAGAGGCTTTCAGTGCAATGGGAGTAGTGGCTTCTTGTTCAGAGGGAGCAGAGACTTCTAGTACGGAAGGAGCAACTATTGCAGCTGATGAAATGGAGATTGATTCTAGTGGTGATACCAAAACTACCTCTCTCTTTAAGAGGGAGTGTTGAGATTTGGTAGCTTGAAGGTACTTCCGCATTGGCAGCGCTCAACATGCAGAAGTGACCAAGCAAAGTTTCTCCTAGTGACTTTATAATTATAAAGTGACTTTATAAAGTGTTTTTATAAAGTTGGGTCTTTTAATTATTTTTTTATGTAAAAGTGACTTTATGATGTTTTGAGTCACTTTAATGACTTAAGTGGCCTCAACGAATGATTAATTCGGTACCATTGATCTCATGAGGGAAAGATCTAATATTGACTGTCAATCTCATTGGAAGACAAAGGGTTAGGGAAGTTACAATTAAAAATTGATAAAAGGCAGCTCATTAGGAGAGGAGGGCACATACTTTGAGGAGAGAGTTGTGGGAGGTGAAGGGTCACTCATCCCAAGAGACTTTTTCAGCATGGAGAAAGGAGAAGGACAATAGGCAGGGGAGGCTCATATTTCAGGAGAGGAAGATGGAACACATCCGAAGACATTTGTTGCTAATATAGAACAAGACCATACAACAGTTAAATGAATCCGTACTATATGGATTCGCTAGAGGTACAACTGAGGTATGCATTGAAATCGTGGCTCTGATTTCAAGGCAAATTGTTGGTTTATATCTATGTTCCTCTTTACTATTGGTACATAAATTCGTACTCACTGTTCAAATAATGTTAATGCTGAAGTACAGGCTATACAATTCAACATTATAATTTTTTTTTTATGCAATTTTATAGGCAGAAACTTGGCACGGATTTCTAGATTCTTTGGCATAGTTTTCTGAGTGTAGAAGAGGCACATTTTCTGAGTTGGGTTTTGTTATATTATTGCTGTAAATGGTTGTTTTTATCTTAGCATATTTCTCTGGAGCTTAATAAAGAAATCTCCTTAATTTGTCACCATTTTTTGTGATATTCTTCTTGGGGTTTTACCCAGATTTTTCATGGTGCCTAAAGTGTATCTTGTCCACTGTTACTATATGATTTCATTGCTGATTTAGTTCCAGATATATATTGTTTAGTGTTTCTTCTCATTAAGTGCAGCTAGTAAAGGTTTTCATGCTTGACTGTTGAGACTTAATTGGAGGCTGAAATATGGGTATGATATAGCGAGTTTCTGAACTAATTTTAACAAAATTTGGTGTTTTCAGGCTGAGTTGGATGAGTACAGAAGTGACATGTGGCACTGTATGAAAGTGACACGTGGCACCATACGGATGCTGACATGTGAAAATATGGATGATGATGTGTCCAAGTGACAGTTTGACACA
Source organism: Picea engelmannii (assembly GCA_009831015.1). Taxonomy (NCBI): domain Eukaryota; kingdom Viridiplantae; phylum Streptophyta; class Pinopsida; order Pinales; family Pinaceae; genus Picea; species Picea engelmannii. Next base: position 184,745 of record ML785653.1, on the reverse strand, counting down.
TGGCAGTACGGAGCTCACTGTGTAGGTTGACAGGATGATGACATGGTGACAAGATATGGGCACGACACGTGGCGTATGGGATGACTATGTAGGTGATTGGGTCAATGAATAGACTGTATGGTGACCAATCTAGAGGAGACACGTGGCTCAATCATAGGGCACCATGTGGCACCCTGGATGAGGCTAAGGTTGGTTGGTCAAAAAAGTTTGTTGCACTCCGCAGGGGTCGAACCCCTGACCTCCCGAGCGACCAACAAACTAACTTCCCTGTGCTAACCATCTGGGCCAGTGGTGTTTCTTAACCACCATATGGAAAATTATTATTTAAAAGTGTATGTTTCCATAGGTTTTGGGATAACCCCTGGCAGGCGGGGGGCTAGCCCGCGACCAGGGCACTAGACTAAGAGCTAGAAAGGGTGGCACGGTGTATGGATTGGGCCCGACCACATGGACCACAACATGACCAGAGCCAATGAAAAACTAGGGCTCGAGAACAAAGGGGGGTAGCATTCGGCCATATGGAAGCAACATGTGACCAAGAGCCCGATATAAAGGGGATAACATGCACATATTTTCCGAAAGTGGGTTTTAACCCATAGTTATGATTTTTTTAATGGATTTCAGCCTGATTTAATTGGATTTTGACCATTTTTGGGGGATCTGGAGCCCTTTTTGAGGCCAGATCTTGGGAGGAAGTTGGGAGTTGACTCCCAACTCAGTATATATATAAATAAAATGTTTTTGATAGTCCAATAAGGTCCAGAAAAGAAAACTACTGAAGAGTTTGGAAGATCAAGCCATTTTTATGCAGGGGAGCCATTGAGGAAGCAGACTTTGGAGGTCATTTTCGGGAGCTATGCTCAACATTTTTCAGTGACGTCAGTTGTGTTGATTTCCTGAGGTCGATAAGAACACAACCAGACTAGCTTGTAATCAATTTGATGCATTTCTGATGTATTTTTGAAGCACTGAATATTAATAAGAAAGCCTCCCCCATTGAGACAAAGGCCTAGAGACGTAGGCAACCTTGCCGAACTCCATTAACAATATTGGCATTATGGTTTTATGTTATTAGTGTTTAATTTATGTTCTATATTCTTTATGATGGGTGCAACATTCTTTCATTAAAATATTCTTCTTCTCTTAATTCCTAAGTGGTAAATCAACTCATGCATAAACTTAACCAAAGTCTTTTAAAGATCAATTTTAGATAAACGATGGAGGAGGGGGTAATGGAAATGACAAAGTAGTCCAACCATGGTGATGAGCTACAGGATGATGAATAATATCTTGCCAACCATCATTGACAGGTGGTTCTGTCTACATAGACACATGAGGGGGGACGTGGATACCAGAGACATTCTGACATGGCTGGTAAGGATGCCTCTCAGGTATAAGTTGCAAAATTCCTTGGCCAACTATATTAAAAAACCCAACTTGGAAAAGATGATTTAGTTCTTGCGGATTAACGTCAAAATGTATTGAAAATCGTGGCCTTCTATGGCCTCTTTTCCAATTATTTCCTCTCCCTATATTAACACCTCTATTAACACCTTTGTCGTTACTACCTCTGCTAAAGAAACTCATCCTGAAGCAATATTTCAAACATGTTATGAAAAACTCTTAACAATCCATGCATCAATACTCTACCTAAATAAAATCAAAAGGTTGGCTCTATTATTCACAATAGAAGCACATGCAATCCATCCATCAATACTTTTAAACTCAACAATCAATTTCCATTTGAAAAAGGAGTGATAGGGCTATTGGGAAGATGAGGGGATTTATAATGAGCGTAAAATGGTAGCATGGATGGGAAACGACCAACAAACATTGTTCAAGAAAATGAAGAAGTAACAAAAAATGTATGCATATCCAAACTTCCAACACCAATCGTCATCTAGTCCCTTTCTCTGGTTGTTAATCCTTTCTCTCTCTTTTTTTTTTTTAAATAAAATTCACAATAATAGAATAGGGGATGTTTTAAATGTATTTGGGAAGGTGGTGTGAATATAATGAGCGAAAAGTGAGATAATGAAAGGGAAAAATACGACTACTGTTCTATTATATGCAATGATATTTATTGAAAATCATCACTACCATCATTTGCCAAAACATTTCTCTGTTTAATAATTCAAATCCGAGACACAGACATTTTTGTATTACCCAAACATAAAACCCCAGGAAAGTTTTAGGACTGTGAAACTCCACAACTTTAATTTCTCCTTTTTCCTTTTCAATTAGCTGAGATTTTATAAGAGACTATTAATAGAGTCATTTGAAGTAATTAAAACCAGACTAAATCAAGAGCACATGGGAGGATGAGAAGACAAACATAAATTCATCGACCTTTCACCATTCAACATTTGTATCACAACCTCAATACTTGTTGCATAAACAGATTGGGTTCGAAACCCCATCTGAAATTGGTGCACATCATTTGATTTTAACATCATATAACTTCAAAATCGACCAAACCCCCATAGATAAATAAAAAACAAGTCAAAACTTATTGCATATAACCAATCTTTCCCACTGTAGGGTCAACACTATAACATACATCAATACCATAGTTCGAATCTACTAATTGCCATATATCAAATAAACAACTGAGGTCTTGGAAAACGTAAGGGAGAAACATAATAAGGGGTTTGAAAAAATCATTTAACCATTTATTGCCACAACACAATTTCCATAGACCTCTCATGGTGGCCACAAGAAAAATACGTTTGTATCACATATATTCACAAACAATGGAAATATAATTTGAAGAAGCTGCAATTCTTCCAAAGACTGGGTAAAGGGTATGACGTTATGCATGAAAAAAACCAACTGTTCTTTTGTTTCACAAAAAAAATCCCTTGAATTTTAATCACCAGAGATGAGTGAAACCAAAAGTACTTGCCATAATTATTTTCCAAAAAAAATAACAACATAAACAACATTCGTTCTGGGCGCAACACAAACACATAATTCAAACAAAAAAGAATTTTGAACATTATTCTCAGTTTTAGAATTTTAAATGCCCACATGGAGGAACCTCCATTTAAATGCAATTTGCACAGCCTTGATACCCACATACACCCATTATAATCTTCAGAAAGAAAACACAGTCTGTAATAAAATCTAAGAGCCAACATCATGATTTTATTCAGAGTGGAGCTACTGTTCATGAATGGAAAGGTAAGATCCAACATACTTGTAAGGAAAATTCCAAAAAACCAAAAACCACCACTATTCTTCGCAAGCCCTAGCAAGATTAAGGCAACACCAGCCAAAGAAGCCAACACAAACACAAACAAAGTGTAGGTGGCGACCTCGAGGTAGGTTTAGAGCAACGTGCAATAATTGCATGTCATTTACCACATTAATTTCCATCAACTAGAGACAAGTACGAGTGCACCCAATACTTCCAGCACATGGTCCACTATGTTTGCCACATTAAATTTCAATCCAAAATTTGAATTTTCATCCCTACATTAAACTCATAAATCTTAACGTGTACTCAATACTTAGTACCAAAACATGTTATGTCCCACATTCCTTGCTAGTGAGGGATTTCCATCTCATAAAACTTATCCACTATCGACAATAATAAAAAGTATACCATAAGTGTAATACACCATAAATATATGTGGCTCATGCTTGAGGTTTGAACAACAACTCAAAATATATGTGTAGAAAGAATGAACCAAGATACTTATTAAAACGAACATTTTCCCCCTTTATCTTCTTTAAATTAAATTGCCAACACATTCATCCTTCATCCATTTCACATGGAAAGAGGTTTCAAATTTTTGGGTTTATTCTCAAACTGTAGAATCCTTTTTGCAAGGTAGTCATGAGCACAAATAAAAAACAAGCATCTTTCACCATTATTCACATAAAGGGGTCCAACCTATTTAGTATATTATTAAATATATATAAGTAATAAGGCATTGGAACCCATTTTCATGCAGGGATTCCATGTTGCGCTTTTGGGCATCAACAAATTGACGACTTCACATAGAAATCCATTCTCAACAGATTTAGAACTCATAATGCTTGGTTTCATAGACCAATAGAAGTAGGGCATCAAAATTGATGAAAATAATAGTTTTGAAATAGGGGGAAAAATGGTTTAAGGGAAATAATGAGATGGGACTTTGGGGAATAACTTATGGAAAGTGAGATGTATGAGGGGAGTCGGTCCTGTATGCACAAAGATTCATAAATGATAATGATTTTTATACTTTCAAGGAGAATACTTCTAATATTCTCTTGAATCTTAGGTTGGAGGGAAGAAAGGGACAACATAAACAAGGAAGAAGACAAAACCAACTATACCACAATAATTTTGAAAGAAAAAATCTATTTCAACAGTGTCTCAAAAGGAGGACATCGTGACAATTGTGTGTATTTTATTTTTATCTATCAACAATGCTTACAGAATGACATTCTTATGGAAAAACTGACCCAGACTTTATTTCTGATGACTACACGAAACAAGCAACATAAATTAAAAACTCAACAAACCAAGGTAAATAGAAAATAGTAAGACAAAAGACTATATACAACAATCATGTTTACAAAAAGCGTTAATGACCAAGATGGTTCCACATAATGTTTCAAGTGGGAACCATTAGTACTATAAGAGAACAATTGCTCCTCCAAATGCTTTAGAAGGTATGAGTTTGTGCCTAGGATAAAAGAGATTTTGAAAGGGCCTAGCCATAATTTTTGGAATTTAGAATGTCTCCCTCTTTCAGCATGGGCCGAGTCCCATAGTAGGACTTTGTCATCAATATTGAATTCAAACCTTTGCCCATTTTTTAAAATATGTTTTGACTGTTTGCTGCCTTCTTTTCAGGTTCTCCAAGCAAAAATTTCTTTGTTCTTCCAGGGATAACAATGCATTTATCCTTTGGGGAACATTAGAAGAATTTAACTCTTTAGTCTATAACATCAGCCGTAAGGAGTAAATCTCTAACTCAGTAAGAATAATAATGTCTTGGCCATATACAAGTTGAAAGGGAATAAATCCTGTACTTTCCTTGGTGGTTGTACGGTCTGGCCATAGAGCATAAGTGATAAGTGTGTGCCATTGGAGAGGTTTGTCCTCTATGATTCTCTTTATGATCCTAACCAGATTCTTTTTAGTTGACTCTGCTTTCCCATTTCCCTTAGGGTATTAAGAAGATGAAGTGAAATGTTTGACATATAATTTAGCCAGAAATTGGGTCAATTTTGCAGAAATGAAGGTTGGGCCATTGTCCGTAATGATCTCTAATGAGATGCTGAATCTGGAAAAAATATTAGATTCTAGGAAAGAAATTACCTGCTCATCATGTGCGTGTCTAAGAGGGGCAACTTTAGTCCACTTAGTAAAGTAATCAGTGGCTGTCAAAATAAAGATATTCCCTGTAGAAGATGGAGGGTTGATAGGACCAATAATGTCTATATCCCACTTAGAAAAAGGGAAGTCTGGGAGGACATGTTGTAAAGGGATGGCAGAAAGATGTTCTTTCGTAGTGAATTTTTGGCATTTATCATAGGATCTTGTAAATTTATATGAATCGCAAAATATCGAAGGCCATTAATAACCATTTCTTATGATCTTAAAAGCAACAGACTTAGCAGAAAAATGGCCACCGATGTGAATGATAGAAATTGATGATCAATGGATTTCGTGTAACAATTTATGTGCTTCTTCATCATTTACATATCGAAGTAACAAACCATCAACAGAACTCCTAAACGCAAAGTCTCCTAAAATGATAAACTTGGAACCTTCAAGGCAGAGTCTCCTTCTTGTTGAAATGGTGACAACAAATCCCCATGGGATGTGGATCTAGATCCTACTATTCAACTTTTGGTTCAAATAAGGAAACCTAAGTTAGAATGTATAATTAATGAATCAGTTTCATTGTAACTGTAGGTGCGGCGACTCCTTCAAAATATTCGCGTATATATTTGGAGTTTGAAACATTTAAGGTATGAAGGAATTGCATATTTTAAAAGGACTTATGGTATGAAGTCATGAGGCATGAAGGAATTCGAATATGTTTAAAATTGAATTTTTGAAAACGTGAACAAGTTACTCACGTGGAGGTTATTTCAAAATTTTTACTATATTTTGGAAATATGGTATGGAATATTGCATGAAGGAATATATGTATGGAAAGGGCAAATGAATATAGTATGGAATATATATTTTAGAAAGTGGAGGTGTTGCAGGGGTTATTTCACCTCTGGTGAACAATGCTAAGTAAGGTGGTAGGATTGACAACGAGATGGTAAATGCAAGCAATGAAAATAAAGGTAATGGTAAAGTTACCATGTGAAAATTTTCTTTTGGAATTGTATTTTTTGGTTATATGTAATTGGGCATATTGTTGTAAGACCTGGTTAGGCATGTATACCCTTGGTTCTGTTAAGTCACCTATGAAAGTATAGATTTAGATAGACTAAAGATGGGTGGGGGAGCATGAGTCATAAATTAAAACCTTGTACATAGGTCTACAGTTGTGGGTTTCAGGTCCATGATTATTGGTTGACTGTGGTATGGTGTCCATATAATTGCATGTAAAGTGGCTTGGAGGTGAGCAGTGAAAATCTCATTTGCCAGTCTTGGCCGGATTTGGTCAAGGTTTCGAATACTTTGTTCGAGGTGGAGCTCTGAAGGTGCCCTGGTCAAAAAGTTGGGTCAATATAAAGGCTGATGTGTTTATGTATTGATAGGATAAATCAAGGGTTTGAGAACACATGATGGAGGCATGTTCATATTCCTTTGAATTTTGGAAATTATTGCAGGACAATTGGGGTTGAATGGCATCTTTAGTAATGCCAAGTTGCAGCATGAGTTGTGGTCAGAAGCAGTTAAGTGTTGTCTAGACAATCGGTCACCATTAGTTGCAAAAGGTTGGAAGATTCTGGAAGAGGTATATTGAACAGGTCTTCTCTTGTGATTACTCAGTTTTTTGAAATTGCTTGATTGTTTCATGCTCTCATCAACATTCTAAGTAGGATCCAGATCAAAGAGGTAGATCTTTGTTGGTTATAATGACAATGTCAAGGGATATAGATCGTCATTAACAAAGATAGTGTTTGATGGATTTCTTCTCAAATCAGACATAGTAAAAGATGAAAGGAATAAAGCATGACTGATAGCAGAAAGGTATTTGGAAGGCATTGATTTCCATGAAATATTCTTGTCAGTTGTTAAGATTTTGTCTATTCATGTAGCGTTGGCACTAGTTGTTGTAGCTAGATACTACGACAAGTTTTTTATGGAAATTTGTATGAGGATATATGTATATCGAACAACCAGAAGGGTTTGTTCAGGATCGCAATAGAAAATTTGTTTGCAAGCTCAAGTAGTCATTGTATGGCCTGAAATGCGCATCAGGCATTGGTACAATATGGGTGATTCCTTCACGGTGAGCCAAGTTTTACAAGAAATGAATTTAACCATTGTGTTTATGGTATATTCATTATCTTGGTGTTTAGATTGCTGACGATATGTTTTTTGAAGTAAAAGCATGGTTAAGATCAATAGGTTGGCTCTGTTGGCAAGGATGTTCGTGGTGAAGGATCAAGGAACAACGAAAACAAATCTTGGGCATGGAAATACATAGAGGCGGGAAAGATGGTAATCTTTGGTTATCACAGTTGCAGTATAAGGAAAAGATACTCAGGAAATTCGACATGAATAATGTGAAACCGGAAAATATCCCTTTGGGTTTCCATTTGTTTTCTTCAGGTGTATATCCTTGTAATATGAAAGAAAAGGTTATGTCTCATGTATTTTATGCTAGTTGGAAGTATAAAGTATGCGATGGAAAGGTTTGATATGTTTAAGTATCAGACATTTCACATGCAGTTGGTGTTGTCAGTAGTCACATGACAAATCCAGGTAAAGTAGTGAAATTGGGTGCTTCGGTATCTTAGAGGCACATGTATCAGCTACAGTGGTTTCAATGTTTTTGTCTAAGATAATTCAGATTTTCCAGGAGGATTTGGAAAAGAAAAGATCTACTTCAGGTTCTATCTTTTATGAGTATAAAGGGACCATTGGGTTGGTTTGGACAAAGTGCAGGTTTTGTTTTTGTGGTCGTCAAAGCCTTGTGCATTTGAAACATAGTTCAACTTACCTAAATTGGACATGGTATCACTTTGTAAGACATGTTACTAATGGAGATGGAGTGGTCCATATTAGAGCAAGTTGTGCAGACATGTTTTTGGAACCAGTGTTGAAGAGAAATTGTGGTCGTGATTTGCTTCTCTTGAAGGTGATGAATCAAATTAGACAAGGCATTAGGGAAATTGTTGTCAAGGTGGAGATTGTTGAAATGGTGACAACAAATCCCCATGGGATGTGGATCTATATCCTACTATTCATCTTTTGGTTGAGATAAGGCAACCTAAGTTAGAATGTATAATTAATGAATTAGTTTCATTGTAATCGTGGGAGAAATTGTTTAAATATGTGTGCCTGAGAGACAAATATTGAGCCACGAGATTCAAGCCCTCTCCAGGCTGCTGGTTGTAATCTCCATGATATGAATAATAAGACAGTCGATGCCTATGCTTGGTGGACATAGCCCAATGTTTGGGTGAACCACGTGAAATCCCTGTGTTTATTTCTTAAGTGTGTGATTGTTAATTATCATTGAGAATTGTGTTTTCCGCATTGACAATTCTAACACTTATCCAGTGAGGATCCATCCCATATGGACACTTTTGATACTGCAAATACTACACCAAATTTTTATACAAAGGATTCTCAGATATGGATAGATTTTGATTTTCAATATAAAATAACAGTGAAAGAGGATTATCTTGGTCATCAAACTCTTCACTTGGTTCGGGGTGTTGAGATAAGTGAAGGGCTAGGTCATGTCCCTTGATTGTATTCGGAGTCACGATCATCAAATCATGCTCCTGAATTTTGGCAAGCCAATGTACGATTTTTCCTGAAAGATAAGTTTGTGAAAGAAAAAACTTGACGATAGGCAAAGGGAATTTTACCTGCATATGTTTGCCCAAAATAAAATGGAAAGTTTTTTCTATAGCCTTGACAAGAGAAAAAGCATGTTGCTCAATTTAAGAGTATTTGATCTCATCATCTGATAAACTTTGACTCATGTAAGCTACATGATTTTCACTGTTTTGGTCATCACATTGTAAGAGGATAGCAGAAATTGCTTCCTCAGTGGCATTGGTATATATGATAAAGTCTTTCTCGAAATCCAGTTTCGCCAGAACTGGTGAAAAAGTGATTTCTTTCTTAATCCTAAGGAAAGAATTATCAACGTCATCTGTCCAAGAAAAATAATGATCTTGCTTCAAAAGATATTGGTTGGCTTAACCATGACAACAAAATCGGGAACAAATCTACGGAAAAAAATAATAATTCCCATGAAGGCTTGAACTTCTTTCTTGGAGGTGGGGGCAGGGAGGTTTAGAATAAAAATAATTCTCTCAAGATCTATACTTATCCTTCAATCAGAAAAAATGTGACCAAGGAGCTTTCCCTTCGTGACACCAAAAATATATTTGGAATGGTTTAAAGAAATTCCAATTTTTCTCCAGTGCATGAGGAATTTTCTAAGATGACCAAAAAGATCCAACCGGTCCTTAGAACAAACAGTCAAATCATCAAGATAAACTTGGATAATCTTACCGATTATATCATCAAAAGCTATCTGCATATCTCTTTGAAAGGTGGCACCTGCATTAGATAATCCAAAAGTCATGCATTCATAAGTGAATGTGGCCCATCATGTGGTAAATGTGGTTTTATACCTATCAGTCCTTTTTACCTTGATTTGATTATACCAAGAAAAACCGTCAAGTAAGGACATCATTTGAGACCCTGCAACCTATTCTAAGATCATTTCCATATTAGGAAGTGGAATATGGTATTTGACACTTACTCTATTCATTGCGTGGAAATCGACATATAATTTGATCTGGCCAGTATTTTTCTGAACAAGGACCATATTTGAAACCCACTCAGAATACTTAATTGGAAATATTAAATTAGCTTTCAACATTTTTTCCAATTCTTTTCTAATAGTGGATTCGAGCACAGGGTTAATAGGTATTTGCTTTTTCCTAATTGGTTTTACCCCTTCCTTGGTATGAATGACATGTTGTATGAGAGTAGGATCAAAACCATGAATATCTTTGTATGACTAGGAAAAAAATCTTGAAATTCACAGAGTAATTCTGTGAATTTCACTTTTTGTTCATTAGAACATTGGACACCTAATTTAATGATATTTGGAGATTCAGATGTCCCAATATTCAAGGAAATGGTATCACCAACTTTCCTTTTCGACTCCTCTTCATTATGTGTTTCTTTGTTTCCTACATCACTCGATGAAAATGAACTTTTGAGAGGAGTCAAGTCTTTAGGAAATTTTTCATGTTCAATAGAGACGATTTCTTTAGGCTTAAACGATTCATTTTGTATTAAAGCGCAAATGCCTTCATCACTCAGGAAAACCTTCCATGATTCTATGTTATCAAGGATGTGATGACGATATAGATATTGGAATGTATAACCAGGTCTTTGAGGTAAAAGTTGTCGGGTAGGAGATGCTGCAAAAACAACTAACCTATTAGCCATTGAATTAAGCTCCCTCTTAACATGAGTGATGTTAAATGATAACATATTTGAAATGAGCAGCCAAACCACTTGAGTATAATGTTTAAGTAACTTATTTCTTAGTGAATAAATCTTACATACAAGATTCACAACAAGTTCAGAATCACCAAAAACTTTAAGGTCGAAAGAACCAAGTTTATATGCATTTTCGATGCCTAACAATAAGGCCTCAAACTCGATGAAATTTTTTGTGCAAGAAAATTCCAACCTATAAGGAAAAATGTAGATTTTACCTATAGGAGAATATAGAATGATGTTTGCTCCATTACCTTCGTTTGAACATGAGCCATTGAAATGCATGTGCCACATGGCATCATCTAAATCAACTGGTTCAAGCATAGTGTCACCCTCATCAACAAATATAGAGTACACTCCCAAATATTCTTTGAGATAGTTTACATTAGGTTGGGGAACGCTCTCTATATATGGTGAAATTTTTCCTTCCCTAAGGACTATAATTCTCTTTCCATTCCGAGGGATGAACAAATGTGTTCCATCAAGTGAAATGTATCCACTAGTTAAGGCTTGCTAATATCTTCCTAAAATAATTGAATAGTTACTCACCGACATATCAATTACTTGGATGTCGACGGTTTTTCTTATCTCGGTATGTGCACACAAAACAAAGGTTACATCCTTGATTTTTCCTATAGTTGATTTCTACAAACTGTTATAAGAGAGCATGCTTCTAGAATTTTCATTAGTGCATGATAAGCCAAGCTCTTCCATGATAGTTTTAGACATTACACTTGGACCAATCCTGCCATCAATTAGGAAACAATGAGCTATTTTTTCCATGATTTTTACAGAGAAATAGAAAGGGTTTTTTTTTATAGGGTTCCTAAAATTATGTACACCTATCTTATTTACAGTTGATTCCTCTTCCTTTGACTCTTAAAATAGATTGCTATGGTAGAAATATTACCTTCCATAAAGTTTTTAAGATGCTTCAATTGTTCTGGCATGGAAACCATGTTCAAAAGAGTAGAATTAACTTTGATATTAGCTGATTGATTAAGGATATTATACTTATAAGAGGGAAGAGGAGAAGACACTCCTTTATTATCCTAAGTTCCGACAGCTTGTGTATTAGCACTTTGAGAAGATGATCTTGGGGTGGAAGAAGTGTGGGGAAGGTCATATTTTTCATTGGTAGTGTAATATTTATTCTTGGTATTAATTACCATAACATCTTCTGGTTCAACCCAATCTAAAACAACGATCGTGGTATCAGGGATTTTGCCGAAGATTTTATCCCTAGAATTTCTCTTAACTTCGCAAGTACTCTCCTCATGATTTTCTTCGTAGAAGTTACACCAACTGCGATCCATTATGGCCTTTGGAAGTAAATTGTTTTCATTAGTATTCTTAAAAGGTGCCAAGGAAGAGGAAGATTCCCCAGGGGAAGGGGAAGAGGAATTTCCTTTTCGTTCGTAGGATATCATCATATTATTCATATCTTGAATGAGTTGTAGGAGGGAAGACATGTCTGTTTTCTTGACCAGGTCTCCCTTAGGGAGACCCATTCTTTCGATTTTATCTTCATATTATAGGCAAGTCTAAAGGGCAGAACCAAGGTTGTCAATAGCCTTCTCTTCGAGTCTGTGACGATAAGGAGAAGGTGATGCATTATAATAATGCATGAAATCCGCTTGATTTTGAGGACAGATTAGTTTAGGGATTTGATTATATAGTTTGGTGAAGCAAAGGTTAAAATATTTAATGGTCTCACCATCCTTATAGGAATTATTATTGTATTCCCTTAACTACTCAGCTGGACTCTTGGGCTGTCCATAAGTGGAATTTAAACAATAAACCAATTCTTCCCAAGTGGAAAGGATTTTGGGAGGGAGATCAAAAAAATATGTTGCATCTTTCCCTTCAAGAGAAATTTCAAATAAATGCATGCAAGTGTCATTATCGTTAGCTCCTATGTTATGAAAAACATTAGCAAATGCTACTAGGTGTTCATTTGTAGTAACAATACCATTTCCCAAAAAAGTATGTAAATGATCCTTGAATTTTGGTAATGGGTGAGTGGCTGGTGCAAGATTCAAGGGAGAAGATACGTGCCATGGGGTGGTTGTAGCATCTTCCTCGAATTGGAAAAGTCCATATTTCTTTATGAATTTAGTAGGATTGGTAGTGGATTGAATAGGGACTTGATGGCTATAGATACTACCAATTACTAATGAAGCAGAAGGTTGTGAGGATGAGGGACCTACGATGCCACTACCACTACTTGCATATGTCATATTGAAAGTGATAGGTATGGGTGATAAAGGTGAACTGGCAGAATCAGATAAGGTTCGCCTAAGAGCACTTTGTTGTGTTGATAAGAAAATTTTCCTCCTTCCTATTTCAAAAATAGGGGTAGATTTAGGGAACAACCCTCTTCTCCTTCGACAGATACAAGGATTATAGGACATTAAATGAAATACCAAAGAGGTAGGAAAAGGGAGTTTACTGTTGATTTATGGGCTTCCTTTGCATGGCTTCCCAATGTTCACGAATATTTATGTCCCTTTCAATTACTTCCCAAGAGAGTTCAAGTTCATCACAAGTACTGGCAGTTTCTAAAATAATGTTGAATAAAGTCAATGAAATGATGATTTGGTCATCAAGACCATTTCCAATATTGGGTTGTCTTGTAACAAGTACTGTCATGGAAAAATCAGTGAGAGAGTAATCAAATAAAATAGAAAAATGAAAGATAACTGTGATACAATCAACCAGAGAGATATGGAAGATCTCCCAGTATGGTCGCCAAATAAATGTTGAGGAAAATGTATGAGGAACCTTACTCAAACATTTTCAGATCTTGCAGGGCTATGGCAAGATAGTTGGGAATGTCACCCAGGGTTTATAGCCTTAACATAAAAAAAAATCACTTAATCCATAGGTATTAAGTACAAGGGACCAAGGATGGTTATATATATATATATATATATAT
>ML785653.1:140239-163777 GCA_009831015.1 Picea engelmannii | reverse complement strand
TATATATATATATATATATATATATATATATATATATATATATATATTAGATCAATTGATATTGCAACAGACCCTAAAAACTCCAGAATTCACTCAATGGATCAAAAATTGCCAAAAACAAGAACTCAAATACAAGGCTTGATGCACTTTGTATTATCCCCAAATTAATGAAAGATACTTTTAAAATGGACAAGTAAAGGGCTTGAAATATTTTGGAAAGTAAATGACAAGAGTCTGATGATATACAAACAACAAAAATTGAGACTACGGACAATCAAAACTGCAGTCAAGGATCAGATCAACCTTGAACAATTTATGAACTTTTCATAACTTAATCAGAGATAAAACTTTAAAAGAGGAAAAAAGAGTGATAAATACAATATTTACAATAAAAAAAGGCCCTAACCAATCATAAAATACCTTGAGACAGAATTCTGAGTCAAAACACTTGAGAAACATAGTTAAAAAAGGCCTAAAACTGACCTTGGAGGAAGATTGACACCCCCGAGAAGGCCAATAGGGAGGGTCACTACAAGGGGTGAAAGTCCCCCAAAGACTGACATGGAGTGTCATTTTAGGAAACTAATGCTCTGTAGGCCATTGTAGCGGAGTGTTAGTGTATGAAAATGACTCAAACTAACTAAATCTCAACCCAAATTCAACAAGGAATAGGCTATGGACTCTATAAACTTACTAATGAAGAGGAAAACAAATAATAGTTAAAAAACCAAAGCATCCAATCAAGAAACATACAAAAAAAGGGATAAAAACCAAGGAAACGCTTGTTCCCTAGTGGAGTCACCAATTTATGTTGTGAGAAATATTACCTTGTAGACATGTTAAGCTCCCCTTAGCTGGGTTTTCTTCAGGCAAGAAAAAATAGAGCAAGTGGACACTAACATCCCTTGATCCTATCTATTCACACATGAAAATGAGAAGATGGAAAAGGAAATAAGAGTGCACCTTTTTCAAAGGTTGTCCTCGTTGCTCCTTGTCACTCCAGCGTTAGATCCAATCCTAGCTCGAACATGATCTTCCTACACTTAGACTGAATGATCTTCCTCTTATACTACTTGCAAAAATTTAGATGAAATCAAATTTAACTAATATGAAACAAGCATAAACATTCAATTGTAAAGTAAATGAGACATAAGTATGGGAATCGACCAATCTTATATTCATGAGAAACAATGGATATCACTTAGAAATATGTGATGTTGAGCAAGCTTCCTCCAATGCTACTCCTGTCTACCCCATTTGTGCACTGCCATAATTCTACTGAACTATCTCTAAATGTCATAAGAACAAAGGTTTGATACTCTTAAGAACTCTCTCCTTTACCCTTGAATTTCCTCCTTATATAGCAAATGAAGGCTCAACCACCATGGAGTATTTTAGGAGTATTGTTGAGGATATGGCTCAAATAATTAGGATCTTCATCCTAGGATCAAGTAAATAGATAGGACTCAAATCCCTTTGACCCAAACAAACTCCAACCTCTTAGAACCTTCCCTCCAAAAAAGGTGGAATTGGTTGTAACCAAATTGATGCTCCCGAAAGGCTTAGCACAGAGCGTCACTGATGCTCCCCCACATTTAAGAAGGGAGTGGCACTCCCTATGTATAGGAAGGGGGCGTCAGTCCTAAAAAATGGTCAAAAACTCAAGGTAAAAGGTGGTTTTTCGACCTTCAAATGATGAGTTTTCTTCACCAATTTGTTTCGGGAATATGATAGACACTTCCAAATGATGATAGAGTGTATTTAGGCCTCCATGTGATGGGTTTTCTCCCCCAACTTTCCTAGGGAACGTGACCAACAATTACACATGATGATAGAGTTGTGACATTCAATCACGACACTTAGTATAATATAAGTGTGACACTTAGGAATGTGGAAAATCGACAGCTACATAAGTGATACTTAAATGTGACACTTAGTAGAATGATATACATAAGTGTTCCACTTAGTAGTGTGGAAATTTGGTGTGTAACATAGGGATTGATGGTGTATACTAAGACATGACATGATATCAAGATTGGTTTTTGAGAACAACATTGCTATCATGCCCAATGAGGAAGAGAATCGGGGTGAGGCATGGGTGACAGAAACAAAGAGTGAGATGCACATGTTATATTTCAACATTCAAGATGAGGATGTGATGTTTTAGTATGGACTTGTCTCCACTCTCTATTATATTGGCATCAATTTTAAATTATGATCTTGGAAAAATAAGTTAAGTACTTAGGAATGCCACTATAAAGATGAAGAAAATTGATGAAAATTATTTAATAAATTGATTGTTATCATAATCGGTTAAGAATTTATTTATAATAATCCCTAATTTCAATTTTTTTCACAATAAATACATGGTATGAACTATACATAATTCCAACCCGATTTTGTACAAATTTTAATTTCAATTTATAAAACATACGATTTAATTAATTATTCTTTTATTATGAAGCATCTCTCGTATTGATTATTTTAATTGCAATTTATAAATTTACAATGTAATTTATTATTATTTTATTACGAAGAATTTCTCATAATTAGTTATTGATTAATTAATTATTCATTATGATGATGATGTCTTTCATCTTCCTTTAGACTGGCTTGGATTTAAGGACATAGACCCAAAGAGAGGACAAAGAAACTAGGAAATTAAAACTCTCATGTTACTTAGAAATTTGTTTCAATGTGAGTTTAGATTCACATTAAAGTTTGCTAGCTTAGTTTTCCTATATTGAGATAGGATTTCATGAACCAAATTATGATTGAAAATTTCACTATAAGCACATTTAATATGGGTGTATAAATTGTATCAAATAAGGAAGTGAGATTATTTTTGTAGATGAAGTGATTACTACATGTCCCATGTCCCATGAGCATAAGGTATTGCATCCAATAAAAAGGACTTCCCGAGAGGTCACCCATCCCAACAATCCTTTGTCTCAAGCACGTTTAACTATGAATTTTCCCCCACACTCAAGCCCACCTAGCTTGCTACCCCATTTGCAAAACTTTAGCAAGTATTGTGCCTTATGAACTATTCATTTAGAGCTCCATTAACTTTATTTTTTAAGAAATTGGTGGGATTCCATAGTCCAACATATGAGATATTATTTTTGGGATTATCTACATTGAGTAACCCATTAATGCATGACCCATGTCCCTGGAGGATTAGTTAGAATGGCCAAATTTCTCTTGAAATAAAATAGTCCACATAACACTAATTGCATTGGGTGATGCTCACAGGCGTGAAGAAGTAAGGTTGAAACTAGAAAAATGAATTGAATGGCATCAATCATCGCCTTTTGGGCTTGCAACAATAACCATGAATTCTTGGGAGGCCATCCATCCCAAGACTCCTTTGGCTCAATCATGTTTAGCTATAGATATTTCCCTATAGTGAGGCCCACCTTGCTTTCTACCCCATTTGAAAAACTTTAGTAAGTATTGTTGTTTATAAACTATCAATTTAGAGATCCATTTATTGAGAAATGTAGCTCAAGCAAGATATTCTTGCATAGGTTAGGTGTGAACATGTGAGAAGTAGTTTAAGTTGACTTCTTAGTGACCATTTAGGAAAAGTGGGAAATAATACCATCCTGTAATTTCACTTAAATGAATAAAAGTGAAAGTCAAATTTCTCATGTTCTCCTAGTCTTAGAAATCTAAATGAAATATTATATAATATTAGTGTTTTAGATTTTTTGTAATCTTAGTCGTACACCTCATTGTTGAGATAAGGTGGTTTGTAGGATTAAGGAGATTAGTTGCTAAGATTTGAAAATTAGTTGCTAGGATCGAGGAGATTAGTTATCTCTCTCAAAGCATAAATATGACATGGGAGAAGTTGGAACACACATGGGAGCACTTGAGAGAGACAGAGACCAAGAGAAGGAGAGTGCATCTGAGAGGAGAAAGTCCAGATCCTTTGCAACAAACAACAAGAGGGAATTCGTACGGTAGTAGCACCATACAATTGTACAATAGTAGTCGTTGCCTTCTTTCCTCAATAGAGACATAATTTTATTTTAGAAGGTTACACTTCTTTATTATATAGTGTTTTGTTCACTGTACAATTGCTAAGTTACAACATACTCTGGAGGTACCTTGTAATATTTGATAATTGGAATTATAAGCGGATTTGAAGGATAAAATCACAATGCATGTGTTTTATTCACTTATTTCTTCCATTGTTCATTTTCCAACTATATGTGTGATTGTTTCATGTTAAAAAAAATCATTTCTCTAATCAAATACATTCAGATTTGATTTATTTAATTAAGAGAAACATAGGAAAACAATCATCTAGGGATTTTGGAAAATTCACATGGTATCAAAGCTAGTCTGTGATTGAGATCCTCGAGGGTTTACAATGGTAGATAAACTTCCCAAAACAAGGATCAACGATGAGAGGGTTTCATTATTGTTGCTTGAAGGACTAAGCACTCTTATAGGGAATATTTTTTTAATGTTCCGATTTGGGAAGTTTGTGCATTTGATCTCAGAGATGGCAACAACTAACCTCAAATTTGAGGAAAAATTGGATGGTGCCTCCAAATTTGAGGGTAACATTGCTATTAGAAAAAATGATTTCTATATATCAGAAAGGATGTTGTACCTTCACCTACATATCCACAACAGTTCGAAACCCAAAATAAAAAGGAGGAGAAGGTCAAGAAGATGATCTTGGATGTTGTGAAGGATCATCTGATTCCTCACATATCCGAGAAGATAACGATGAAGGAGATGTTAAATTCCATAGTTATCCTCTACCAAAGTGAGAACATTAACAAGAAGATGACATTGTAGAACAAAATCAAATCGGATATCATTACCAGTTACCTCATGAAGGTCATGTAGATTCATGATAAACTTGTAGCAATTGGGGAGAATATTGCAAATATAGAGCTAGTGAACATGGCACTAAATGGATTCCCATCTTCATGAGATTCATTTTTCAAGGGTATTTGTGCTCATGAGAACATTCCAAAATTTTAGAGGCTTTGGGATTAATACATCGAGGAGGATACTTGGATGGACTCAAAGGCCGACAAGAAGGGTGGTTATGACAACCTAGCCCTAATAAGTCAAACTAAGAAGGGTAGAGGTAAAGGGACCAATAAGGGTGAGGGAAAGAGAGAGGAGTCAACCTCACAGTTAGGGAAAATAGACTTGAGTAAAATCAAGTGTTTCATATTTCATAAGAACACACATTATGCATCACATGGTCCAAAGAAGAAGAAGGGTAAAGGGAAGCAATACCAGAATAAGGTAGAAGCTTCAATTGAAACTCGGATGAGTGAGTTTTCCTCCAAGTTCAAGAAGGATTTCTTGATCGTATCTTTCCTTTGTAATAATATAGTTTGAGGAATTCTTGGTATGTGGACAATGGATCATCTAGGCATATGACATCATCCCATGAGTTATTTTCAAGTCTAACGGAGCATGACTTGAGAGTTCAAGTTGAACTTGGTGATGATTCCACATACCCAGTAGTAGGAGTTGGCACCATTCCCTTCCATCTCCAGTCAGGTAACTCTTTAGAATTTGATGATGTGTTGTTTGTTCCAGGTCTCAGGAAGAATTTGCTTTCAGTTTCAATTATAGAAGATAAGGGCTTTGCATTAGATTTCAAAAACTATAAAGTCTTTATCATACCAAAGGAGTGTAGCTCGAAATCAAGTCAACTGATTTGGGTTAGGGAAGGAAACTTGTACAGGTTGTAGGGTGAACCTATTTTATCCCTTGTTCATAAAAAATAAAACTTGTGTGAGTTATAACACAAGATGATGGGGCACCTACATCACAGAGCATTTCTTGTTATGAGGGACATAGTCATAGGTATCCAAGAGTTTATCATTGAGTAGTAGGGAGTATTGAGTAGAAAGGAGTATGCAGAGGGTGCACACTTCACAAACATGCCAAGGATGATTTCCCAAGTAGTGAGAAAATGTCTAAGGGGATTCTAGACTAATTTCATTCAAATTTATGTGGACCAATGTCAGTAACATCAATCACAGGGAGCATGTACTATGTTTCCTTCATTGATGACTTCTCTTACAAGACATGGTTCTACTTCTTAAAGAAAAAGGATGAAGTATTTATCAAGTTTCAAGAGTTCAAATCTATTGTTGAGAACTAGATAGGAAAGAAGATCAATTTTTTCATATCAGATAATGGGGGTGAGTATACCTCCAACGATTTCAAGGATTTCTGCAAGGAGGAAAGAATCAAGAGGGATTTAACTGTTTCTTACAACCTACATCAGAATGGGGTTGCAGTGCGAAAAATTTGATCCATCATAGGGGTTGCTAAGGCCATGATTCATGACTTGGACTTGCTAATGTTTCTTTTGGAAAAAGAATGTAACATAGTAGTCTACATTCAAAATCGGTGTCCTCACAAGATCTTGGAGGAAAAGACACCAAAGGAGGCATTCACTTGTATGAAGCTAGAGGTGAGTCATTATCACATCTTTGGTTGTATAGTATACATCCATGTGCCTATAGAGAAGAGGACTAAGTTGGAGCCCTCTAGTAGGAAGGGTTTCTTTGTGGGTTACAACGATACTTCAAAGGCTTACAAGGTCTAAATTCCATAGCAAAGGAAGACAATCATGAGAAGGGATGTGAAGTTCAAGGAGGAATCCACATCCAGGAAGTCACATGATCCCATTCCAGTGATGAGAATGAGGAGTAGGAGGAGTTGAAGGTTAAGCCAGGGTCACCACAATCACCCAGTTTGGGACAATATCCTTTAGGTGACGAGAAGGAGACAATACTCCCTTATATTTTTGTCAGAAGACACTTATGGTTCAATGAGACATTGAGGGATGATCAAGACCATGTTGAGGCTTCTAGGCGCACACTTAGGGAGATTATTCCTTCAAACAAATTTCAAAACTACATGGAAATGATGTGAAAAACTCATAGATTCAGAGCCTTCCATATTTCAGGAGGCAACAAATCAGTAGGTTTGGTGGGATTCCATGGTGGAGGAGTACACCTCCATCATGAAGAATTATGTTTGGGACATAGTGCCAAGAACAGAGGGGAATTCACTAGTAAATTCCAGGTGGATCTATAAAATCAAGCATGATGTAGATGGTATCATCGAGAATTTCGAAGTGAGGTTTGTGGAAAGAGAGTTATCCTAGAAAGAGGGGGTGGACTATGAGGGGACATTTTCTCTAGTTTCCAGGTACATTTACATTAGGAAAATTATATCTTTATCTTCATTTATGGGATGGAGGATACACCAGATGGATGTGAAGACATATTTCCTGAATGAGATCATTGAGGAAGAAGTGTACATAGACAAAACTTAGGGATTTGAGGTAAATGGGAAGGATTCCCATGTTTGTAAGCTTAAGAAATCCTTGTATGGACTCAAGTAGGAATCGAGAGCATGGCATTCCATGATTCATGGATATTTGTTGAGTATGGGATTCACCAAAAGTGAAGCAAATCCTAACTTATATTATGTATTTTTTGGGATTGATCTCCTTATTTTGGTGCTATATGTGGATGGACTATTTATTACATGTGAAGAGAATCTCTTTGCAGGGTGAAAATTAGATATGGCAACTAAGTTTTAGATGAAGGACATCTACATGATGTATTACTTCTTGGGTTTGTAGGTTTGGAAGAAACCAGGGGAGATATTCCTTGGGAAGGGTAAGTATGGAGTTGAGATACTGAAGATTTTTCAGATGGAGGACTGCAAACCTGTGGCCACACCCATTATCATCAATCTAAAGAAGGTGATAAATTTAGATTTAGAGTTGGTCGATCCCATGTTGTACGTTCAATTGATTGGTTCCTTAATGTATTTTGTCAACACCAGACCATATATATGTTTTCTTTGAACACCTTGAGTTAGTTCATGGTGGAGCGAACCAGGAACATTGGGTACTAGCAAAACATATACTTAGATATTTGAGGGGCACAATGGATTATGGTATAAGATATCTTGGAGATAGTGAAGTAAAGTTGCAGGGGTATACCGACTCATATTGGGAAGGTAGTGCAATAGACAGGAAGAGCACCTCAGGGTGTTAGGATCAACAATGATATCCTAGTTCAACATGAAGTAGACTTTTGTGGCACTTATCTCAATAGAGGTGGAGTATATGGAAGCTAGCACAATGCGTTGTGAGGTCATTTGGCTTCCCAAGTTTCTTGTAGGTTTATTTGATCAGGAGTTGTATTCCACGTTGATTTATTTTGATAATCAGAGTTGTATCAAACTCTTTGAGAATCTAATGTCTCAAGACAGGTCCAAGTACATAGAGATCATATATCACTTCATTCAAGACAAGATTTAGAAGGGATTATTGAATCTCCAAAATATTCCCATCGATCAACAGGTAGTTGATATTCTGACCAATCCCTTAGTGAAAGGAAAGTTTAAAGAATTCCGAGACAAACTTGGATTGGTGCATAATTCCTTTTTTGTTAAGAGGGAGTGTTGAGCAATGTATCTCGAGCAGGAGCTTCTTGCATAGGTTAGGTGTGAACATGTGATAAGTATTTCAAGTCGAATTCTTAGTGACCACTTTGGAAAAGTGGGAAATCATACCATCTTGTTATTTCACTTAAATAAATAAAAGTGAAAGTCAAATTTCTCGTGTTCTCTTGATCTTAGATATCTAAATGAAATATTATAGAATATTAGTGATTTATATTTGTTCTAATCTTAGTCATACACCTCATTATTGAGATAAGGTGGTTGGTAGGATTAAGGAGATTAGTTGCTAATATTTGGGAAATTAGTTGCTAGGATTGAGGAGATTAGTTATCTCTCTCAAATCATAAATAGGACAAGATGGGAGAAGTTGGAACACACATGGGAGCACTTGAGAGAGGAAAATACTAGGCAAAGAAGAGTGCATCTGAGAGGAGAGAGTGGAGATCCATTGTAGAAAAAAACAAGAGGAAATATGTATAGAAACAACATTGTATAGTGGTACAACAATAGTTTATGTCTTCTTTCTTCAGTAGAGCCATACTTCTATATCAATAGGTTATACTTCTTTTTTTTGTAGTGTTTTGTTCACCATACAACTGCTAAGTTACAACATGTTGTGGAGGTACCCTCTAAACTTTGATCTTTGGAATGATAAGCTGATTTGAAGGAGAAAATTATTGTGCATGTATGTTATTAATTTATTGCTTCTTTTGTTCATTTTCCAACTATATGTGTTCTTGTTGCACGTTCAAAAATATTCATCGATGTGATTAAATACATTTAGATTTGATTTATTTAATTAAGAGAAACATAGGACAACGATCATCTAGGGATTTTGGAAAATTCACACCATTGAATCCTTATTTTAATCAATTCGTAGATTTTAACCTTGTACAATTAATTACTACAGATAGATTCTTAATAAAAACAT
Source organism: Picea engelmannii (assembly GCA_009831015.1). NCBI lineage: Eukaryota > Viridiplantae > Streptophyta > Pinopsida > Pinales > Pinaceae > Picea > Picea engelmannii. The sequence goes on along the minus strand of ML785653.1, from coordinate 154,368 downwards.
AAAAGACACAAATGAGGCACACAAATATTACAGAAGGATTTTACCTTGGAAACCCAAACCAAGAAAACCAACAACCTGTTTAGAGTTGCATCTCTAATTCTTATTCAACATAATTATTTACAATACATTATATATATGATCCCATGACATCCAAAATCCCTAATCCATTGAACCGGATTAGTCTACAACCTTAATTCCTTAACCAGAATTAGAAAATCATTAGTGAAAATTGTGTGTTGAAAACTACTAAAAACAGGCATAAAAGCCACCATTTTTTTTTGTTTGAAGGCTTTGTCCCCTTGCAATACCCTCGACAGGGGGGATCTGACCCTCCTACAACCCCCTGGACCGGGTGGGGGGTTGCAGCCCCCTTTGTGACCCCCCCATGCACTCGATGAAATGGAACACATGGGGTTGGTCGTGCAAATAATATAACACATACCCAACAATCTCCCACTTGTTGTTTTCTTTACATACAAGGGGTCACAAGATTACATAGTAAAAAATCTAGGGAAACAATGCCCATTGTCTTTCTACACTAGGAGAGATTCTTGATTCTCATTAATGTTTTCAATGAATCTACAACATTCTTCAAAGTGTCCAGCTTCATCAAAAACACATTTTTTTCCTTGGACAAAAAAAATGATTTGGTTGGCTATGATAGGATATGCGAATTGCATTTATGTTATATTAGACATTGACGTAGGTAAATCGTCCATATTTTCTTGGGCGAGTTGTTGAATCTTCCCTCACTTTGATTCCACCTACAATAGCCTGGATTAATTAAACATAAGGCAATTAAAATGTCGATTTGGTATATTACTCACAACGTTTTCCCATTTATAGACACGTTGGAATGAATGCCCACACTCCTAATTCAAGTCGTGTGACTCGATTTCATTTCCCAATGTCAAGCCTTAACATGTAGCTTCCTTATTTTTGGTTTAATATCTTCTCTCTCTTCAACCTACGATCTCTAAATTCGTGGGTATAACACCACAACCCCTTCATCATTCATTTGAATGTTGTTTGTTTGCAGAGTTGCAATAATAAATAGTGGGGATCGATTTCTTATTTATTTAATGGAACAATGTGTGGGTTAGCCATAAAATGGACAAGGTGTCTTACCTTTGGAATCGATTGAAAAGTATGCTACTTTGTTAATTGAAGAGAAAATCACATCTAAGTTGTTTCCATGGGTTTTCATTCATTTATGGGTGTGTGTTGGTTACCCAACGAACAAAGGAATTTGAGTTAGTTCTAAGGAATTTGAGTTAGTTCTAAGGAATCACATCTAAGTTGTTTCCATGGGTTATAAGAGCATGTTTGTATTAAAATAATTTTAAGAGCATGGGTTATAAGAGCTATTGTATTAAAATAATTTTAAGAGGCATGTATAAGCAACTTTGCTACTAATTTTCGTTATTGTTTTCTGGATAGATAATTCCACTATTTATCATACCAAGAGTTTTAAATGAAGATTCACATGTTTACTTAAAATCCCTACTAAATGTGTTATAAATATCTTAATGTTTCGGTTTCATACTTTTATTATACATGGAGCTATATTGATAGACAATATTTAAATAATTTATGAAGAATTCTATTATTATTTTTGTTTTGCAGATTGGAAAAGTTACCCTTTGAGACATAGTTTTCCACCATGTAATATCACAAAACAATTCTATCTAAAATCCCTCATGTCTTCATTGGTGTTGATGGGTATAAATTTTCCCGAAAATAGTAAGGGGTTACCCCCGGTAAGAAGTCCCAATTAGACCTCTCACCGTTTAGAATAGGGAGTCCCCGACCATTGTTGGTTTGGTTTTACTAGTTGTAAACTAGTCCACTGATGAAGGTGAATGATGGATGGTTCTGAAAATGAAATATGTAGATGAAGAATATGTAAATTCAGGTATCTAATCTACTTCTAATCTACCCTATCCTAGAGAGGAGTGAATTAATGTAAGTTCATGAGTTGTGACATGAAACTAACTCTAACAATAGCTTCACCCAGATAACTAAAATGAATATATAACCAGACTAGTCTAAGTCATTATATCACATACGTTGGAAGCTCATTCGCTCAGGACATGTAATATAAGAAAGAGTAACAAAACTGCAAGAAAACATATATTACGTCAGAATAGTCCATAAACAAACATGCTCTTATAACCCATGTGAACAACAAACATTCTACTTGAAATAGTTCACAGTAAAACCGCCACACATGCGAGTCTTTCTCTCTATCAAAAGTTGGCTCTGAGTGCTTCTCTGTATTAATGGTTTCAAAAATAGTACTTGAAAACTCTAAGGAAATATCTCCAATTTTAGTTGACACTGTATTCCCAAAATAGTTTAGAAGTGTACAATGTTTGAAGAGCCAAAAGCCCTTTCAAAATGAGCCTCTTCTCTTTATTATACAATTCTTAGTAACTGTTGGATGACTCTTTGCATTCCTCTTGAAGAGGTAGTTACAAAAAACGGTTCATTTTCCTATTTCCTAGTGACAAGTGTACGATAAGGACAAAATTGAGATTGGTTGGGAGAAAGAAAAAATAAAAAAACAAGTTTTGACATCTTCTGGCCATTGTTTTGTCTTCATTCAAGGATTTTTATCCCTGATGTATGATGTCCATATTTCTAGTTGATCATACGGAGATCTAATTCTTTTGTAAGTTAGTTTTTCCAGAGCTATGTTGTTCATGGCCATGTTGTCCTCAAGGGTGCTCATGTCTTTTGCTAGTTTCATCATGAAAGCTTGTATCATGGTATAGAGTTTTACCAGTTGCAACAAGTGTTGATATATGAGGTCTGTGGATATGGTAGGGGCTGCTTCAACTACTTCTTTTCTTTCATTTTGTTTCCATGCACCTTGTATACTAGCTCTTCTATCACTAGATTCTTCCCAAGCTCGTATAGCATTGGTAGTCGACTGCTCTTGATCAATTCTTGTGCAAATTTGTGTATCCTTGAGCATATTGACATTGATTTGGTAACCTCCTTATTAGATTTTTTCCCCACATGTTGACAGTGGGAAAGTGCATACAAATATGTTTTTCTTTCTTCTCTTGATGGTTGATAGAGTTTGGGTGGTGCATCTAGATTCTAAGCGATCCATTAGTTGATGTCGATGATGCCTTCACAGATATTTTTGTACTACATCACTTTTGCTTGTATCGGATTATTTTTCTCTGTGATTACAACAAATTCTTCTTGAAATAGATGCACATGAGAATACATGTCTATGATAGTTTCTTCTAGTTCTCTCTTGACCTTCTAAGCACTAACTCTGAAAATTTGAAGGATCCGTTCATCAATTTTGACTTGCTGGAGTCTTTCCTCCAATTCTCTCATTCTTTCCTCTTTCTCATTCAGTTGGCACAGTCTTCAAATGTTATCCACATTAGCATTCATGAATGAAAATATGGTCATAGATGTTTCTATGGGGTTTTCCCTCACATCTCCTGTCATAGGGACATGTGTGACAATCGATATAGGAATCCCTTCTGTTGTTGGAACTTTCTTCACCTGTTCATGCATGATCCTACCTACTTTACGTCAAAGGTGAAGCTTCTTAATTCAAGCACTTCACTCGGTTGAAATGGTGTTCAAAGTCAAATTCCTAAACCACTTCCTATTATATTTTTGTCCTCTCCTATGAATAATGTCTTCAGGATGTCTGTTTCCATTGGGTGGGTTTCCCCTCTTCTCTCTTCCACATCCTTTTGTTGTCTTCCTGCTTCAACAACTTTGTTAGATGCCTCTTTGGAAACCTTTTCCACTTGTTATGTTGTTTCTCTTGCTGTTGTTTCCCTGGATACTTTCTCCTTTTGTTTGATCTCTCGTTCTACTGCAGCTTTTGACTTTACCTCAGCATTGGCTTTGACCTTGTTTGCATTGATATTTCACTTCTTTTTTCCCATGTCATTATTCTTTTTTAGGACTTTCTCCTTATCCCTCCTCTTCTTATCAGCTGGTACTTCCTCTACCTCTTTCCTTGACCCTGATTGTATAGAGGTGGAAGTGTGGGGTGATTTCTCGACTTCCTCTTCTTCTGATTTCTTTTTGGCTTCTTCACTAGCCTTTTATTCATCTGGGATTCTTCCCTTTGGATGGACATTCCTGTTGAATATGAATTCATCATAATTCTGGGAATTCTAGTGCACTTCTTCTTCATCCCAAATGTCTGTGGTATATTCCCAAGGCATATCAATCTTATTGAAGTGGTCTCTCATAGTATTCCTATGTTCATGTATGTTGTACCACTCTTCTCTGAAGTGATAACATAGCAGGGTATTTACCTCTTCTTCGGCTTTGTTGGTGTTCTCGAAGAAGTAATTACCAACATACAGTAGTAGTGGCAGCCAAATTTCCTTTTTCAGTCGATATAAAATTCCCTCAACCCCATGTATGATGGTTTGGTATGTGACCTCTTGAAGTACAAGCTTGTCAGACACGAAATAGGGAAACAAATGAGGTGGGTTCATTTCTCCATACACCCTAATATATGTGTTGTGTTGCATCAGATATCAGTCTCCAATTATCCTTATGAATTCTATAGCTTTACCAGTCATGCCAGGAGGAGTGGTGCAAAATATGAATTCATACAAAGGGGCCATAAAGTTCTTTCATATCTTCTTGTATTCTATGTGGTACTTGTGCTCCCAAATAACTTTACAATACACATGAAATATTGGGTCGGATGGCTACAAACTCCACCCCATCCTGGGGTATTTATGGGATATGCACATGATGTCCAAGAGGTACGAGGACATGTGGAAGCTTGGAAATGTTTCGGGATGGGATCCTTGTTGACTCTCGAAATCGTCATGAAACCGCCATCCTGCAAAGAATTGCAAGGCATACACAATTATTATTATTATTATTNTTATATATATATATATATATATATATATATATATATATATATATATATATATATATAATAAATAAGCTATAAGTGGGACCCCTATAGTGTCATTAAAAGATTGAAATAACTGTCCTTTGAAGATGTCACTTGGTTCCAGATGTGATTGAGAGACATTCATGTTCGATTGATGCAATGTAAGCTTGGTATTTAATTTTTAGTGCAGATTAATGATCACAGTTTGTATCAGATGGCGATAAAATTTCCTTATGCATTCGACAATTTTGATCCTCAACACTAGAGTTGGGAAAAATCATCATTGAAACAAGGTTCATGGCTTCTATGTTTGGAAATCCACAGTTTCAAATAGTAAAAGGTTTTGATATTTAATGACATGGTTATCCACTTACTAACATCTTTCCACTCTATACATACATGTGATAAGTTATATTACCACGTTGCAAACTCTTGACAAATATGTTGTAACTTATTTTTAAGGGGTGTTATATATACGTATGTGCATGGTATATCACCCATATATATTTCATTGATTATATGTATATGGTTCTATACATATCATACAAGTTACAAGGACATGGGTAGCATTGACCTTAGTTGTTAGTGGTTGCAATGGATCAAAATTTTGTATATGGTAAGAGCTTGGTCGTATTAATGCATACTAATATTAGTTTGTAGATAATATTATGTGGTCAACAGTGGTATTAAATGTGGTGGGTGGAAATTTATGTAGCATGTGATATTGTGTGACTTGGCATACAATTTTCATTTTTCGATTGCTTGGGGTTTTAACGTGGTTCTCCTTGGGTTTTGTGGAAATTTAGTGTTGGTCATCACCATAGCATGATGTGACCAATAGTTAATGCATTAGCTGTTGTTTGGGTCACCGCCTTGAGGGTTTGGAATTCGATTCATTCGCATTGAGTTTGAATGAAGGTTTGAGCTCTGGTTTGTAACTGTTGTAACCGTTTCAAGGGAAAATAAATTTCGCACAACACCATGTACCAAGGTTTCAACTCCCTTTCATCTAATGATGTTCTTTTCTTGATAGTTTATTCATGGATCTGTGAATTATGTTGTTCTTTTTGATTGGATTGCTTTGATGTTTTTTTGTTTGCGTTCAAAAATTTAAAAGGTGATGCTCATGGTTATATAGAGAAAGCATGCACTAATTGAGATCAAATATTTGGGGTTTAGAGAGAATGGTGGTTGAAGAGTTCTGATCGTTGGTTGTTGTGCTTTGCATATTTTTTTTTTTTCATTTAATACTTGAGTATTGGGTTTCACAAGTCCTGTCAATATACCCATGGCTACTTATGTTGTTTATTATTCAAAAAATTGGCTTGATGGTCCTATAGCTCACGGGTTTAGTTATTTTACTGTCATCACATGCAAAATATTTGCATGCAAATTTTGGGGTTTGTCTATTTGCTTGGATTATGATACTTCGCGAGCTCATGCAGAGTACTCAACGGACAATGGTTGAAAAGAAAAGTTTTTGTTGTGTTTACTCCAGTTAGAGATGAATTGGTATTCCTTGAATGCATTGGTGTGAGCCCAACCAAGTTTAAAAGAGATTATGAGCTTGAAAACCTCTCCACACCTAAAGTTTTTTTGTTATCTCATTACCTTTCGATGCGTGAAATGCATATGTGGATTTTGTGATAGACTAACCATTGTTACAAAAAAGAATTTTCCTAGTTTAAATTCTGGTTTATTGATTGAATGGTTGTTGAGATAATCCTGTTGGTGGGGATTGAACTTAGGATTTATAACAAGTTGAAAGATTTTGAGCATTTGGGAAGATAGTCAATGTGTGATGAGAATAATTTTTTGAATAATGAATCGATGTTTGATCTCTGTTGGGTTGAATGTTTAATGGTTTATTCGAAGCTTGAATACTATGCACAACATCGAAATCGATCATTTGTTGACTATAATTTTGGGTAATAGTAACATTGTGTTAGTCGAAGAAAATTTTGGTTGCGATGAAAAACTTGTGTAGATATTTTGAACATAAATAAATAATTAATGACTATTGAGTAGTGATATCGTAGATAAAGGATGATAAATATTTCGTAAATAAAAAAAAAATGAATTCAAAAACATCTCGGCTAGCAACACAATTATTACTGAAACATTTTTCAAGTCATGGTTTGAATGAAGGGTTTGATTATGAAATAAGGGATTATGATGAGCTGCAGATTTGACTTATGTGATTATATGATGGCTATAATTCTGCATATCATTTGGGATTAAAAGATATGAATGGATGAATATGAAAATGATCATAAACTATGTAATTAATGCATGTCCATTTTACATTCCCTATCATACATACTACTTTTTGTTCATTACAACCCCAATTCATTTTCCCAAGTACCCCTTTATTCCCATGCTTTAATAATGGTTGTGTTAAGTATTGGATTGCATAATTAATTAGATAAGGGGTGAAGTGTTCAATTTATTCGGGGTAACTTTGTTTTATGGCTGAAATAAGATGATTGAAATGAGATGCACTTGATCATAATGATTTAGTGAAGTTGGCCATGGTATTGAACTATCCATTCTGCACATTCCTATCATAGTTACCATTTTCTGCTCATTATGAATCCTATCATTGAATCGCAAAATCCCTTTCAAATCCCTTTCAAATCCCTGTTCAAAGTGATTGCTAGCTTTGAAGACATGAATTGCATGATGATTGCTTGCATATGTATTGTTATGAATAGAACCATGTCTAAATTATTTTTATGCAAAGTTTTAGATGATTGATTAGTCATTCTTTGGTTCTGATCTGTGTATATGCATCAGTATGAGATTTTTCAGCATAGGCAGTCACAACAGAAAGGGAAATAATAGAGGAAGAGGGATAGGCCCCTGGAAAAGGGGTAATAAAAGGCTCAGATTCTCTATACATTTCGATGCATATTCAGAAGATTTTAATCAGTTGTTGCAGACAGGTTTCCTCAACTTGGCTAGACAACAAGCGTATAGACCTCCACCTATCCCTATGAACCCTCATCCAAGAATTGGAATTCCAGTCTCAAATCATAATTCTACTCCTTTAGTTAGGCCAGAATGATATAGCTGGAAAGATGTTTCACACCCTCCTTCTGGACAATCACAAGGTTACCCAAACATTGATAATATTCAATAGCCTCCTTTCCATGCTTGGCCTACTGGTCCATTACCATCACCACCTCTTCTACATCCAAACCTACAACCTATATACCAAGATTCACATGCCCATTATGCCAAGGCAAAAATTACTGAGCTTGAGGACAACCTAGAGAAAGAGAAAGTAGCAACAACTGAACCAAATTCATAACTGGAGTCATCACATTCAGTCACCTTGCACATGCAAGGAAATGATCATAAATGTGCTAAGGTAGGTTCATCAATTGGAAGAAATGAAGGGGCTAAAAGTAGTCATAGTAGGAGAGGGAAAACCTCTCACAACAAATATGGTTTTTCATGATTTTTTTGGTTTATTTCAACATATGTGTATAGACTTATTTTCACTTTATTTTGGATAGCATGTTATTTGGGACAACGATTACTTTTGATAGTTTTATATTAGACAACCTTATGTTTTCTATGCTGCATGTTTTGGACAAATTTATATAATGGTTAAATTTTGATAAATTTAATGATTATCACATGGAGAGACAAGGGGATTCTTATAGACATTCTATCTTATGCATGAAAATGACATGGATTGTATGATGTGGCAAGCTGATGTGTCTTTCATTTAAGGTGGAAGTTACAAGGAGGAAATGGTTCATTAATTTTTTAAAATGAAATAGGGGGTCCCCACTTATTAGCATTATTTAGTACCCTTATCATATTATTATTATTATTTAATTGATTTATTTGACAACTCTCCTATTAACTAACCAACTGTTAGTTAGTGAGTTAACTAAAAGTGGTTGAATGATTCAACTACCTTGGAGATATTTAAAGGAGTAAGTTGTACAAAGTAAGAGAGAGAGAACACATTGTTGTAATAAGGTTTGTTCTGACTACCAAGTGAGAGTTCATTACTACTTCATTCATTTTATAATTTCTAAAGCTAAGATACTTTTGTGATAGAAGGGTTTGTCGAAGGTGATGATAATCAGGACCAAGAGTCATTGATTTTTGATATGATTCCAGGTTGATTATCTGTTTGATAGTCTGTAGATTTCTCTCGGTTTCTAGATTAGTTTTCAATACTGATTAGAATTCTTTTGAAAAGTCATAGTAGAGGCAAACTATGGAAGTAGGCTTATTAGTCTTGGTCTGATTTGAAGGAATCAATGGTCTATATGTGTGTTACCTTAGGATGTTAGAATTTTTCTTGGTCCATACTTTTGAAGTATGTGAAGTGTATTGGTTGATTTCAGAATGAATGAATACAATCTTGGATGGTTTTGTGACTCATCTTGGGATTTCTTGATTATATTAGATTTATATTATTTTTCTTCATGTTTAAAAATTGTTATATAAAATCATAATTTTTTTTATTGCACTTTGATAAAGAATAAAAAATCATCAATTGGTCTCTGAGCTTTATAACTTAGAGGTTAATTGAATTTGTAGTAAGGCTTTAAAATAGGTTAATAATCCCACCTATCTTTTGTGATCCAGGAAAGATTTGAAAAATGTTGTGAAGAGAACTTCCATATATTTTACTCAACATCTTTTTTGGCGACCATACTGGGGATAAAAGACTCCATTTTCATTTCCCTGGTTTTTATTTTTTGTACACTTCTAAATTTTTTGTTTATATTAACTGCTTTAATTTCTATTTTCAGTCTGTTTATAGCTTGTATGTTTTTGTTCAGAGTCTTCTTTTGACTCATGACTGTGCCCGTTCAAAGACAACCAAACTTAGGTGATGGTCTAGAGTATCAAACCAAAATTACCCTGACCTCGTACAATCTCATTATTGAGACTCCCAATAACTGTGCTGAATTGAATCGTTCTTGGGAAGTGGTCTCTGAAGAAACTCAAATTAGGGAACAATGGGATTCCCACCAGAGGATGATTAGAAACTATCCTCTTCATTAATTTTCTATCATGATCGTGCCTACCCCTAATCAACATAACATTCCTGAAGATGTTTTCAACCATAAAAGCATCTCATTCACCTTATTCCAAGAAATCCTCAGACATTCTCATATTAGGGTTGAGTTACATCGTTATTGGGAATTTATTGTTGCTAAAGTACATCTCCAACAAGATTTGGATGAAAAAAGGAGACTAACCCTCGATGAACTACAACATTAGAATATCTTGTGTCCTCTTCCTCCCATATATCTCGACGAATACAAGGTCAATCACCTAAATTTCCTCTCATTCCCGAAGTAGGAAGAAGAAAAGTTGTTCTACAAGGAAAACAACCTAAGTTCCATTGGTCCTTATCCTATTTGGCTAGTTCCTCATCCTCTCCACCTCCTTACGTCTTCAAAATTTCTGGCACTGGTAGTGGAATAGGTAGTAGTGGCTCTGGAGGTGGCTCTAGTAGCTCATCATCCTCATAACCTTCTGCCTCGACTTCAATCGGGAGTATCTATAGCCATGTTATTCCTATACAATCTACCACAAACCCAACTAAGGTCATTAAAAAATATGGCTTATTTCAATTTGAGGAAGATGCTACTACTACTCCGTGGCATGTTTCTTCTCCCTTAAATCTTGCACCAACAACCAATCCTTTGTATAAATTCAAAGATCATTTTCCCAAGTTCTTAGGAAATGGTACTATGTCTATGGATGAACATTTGATTTCTTTCTCAAATGATTTTCATAACATTGGTGTGAATGAAAATGACACCTGCATGTGCCTATTTGTCAATTATTTAGAAGGAAAAGTTGCAGTTGATTTCATTGACTTGCCTCCGAAAATATTATCCACATGGGATGAGTTGGTCTACTGGTTCAATTCCACTTTCGGACAACCCAAGAGTCCAACTGATCGGTTGAAGGAATATAACAACATTACCTATAACAAAGGTGAAACCATTAAGGATTTCAATGTTCACTTCACCAAGTTGTATAATCAAATCCCTTGAATGATCATACCTCAAAAATAAGTTGCATTCATGCATTACTATAACACCTTACCCTATTATTATCGTATCAGATTGGAAGAGAAATCCATAGACAATATCATATATTCCCTTAAAACTTGTTTGGAGTACGAAGAGCACTTAGAAAGAACCAGTCTTCCTAAGGAAGACTATTCCAATCAAATTGATATGTTTACTGTTTTGAAACTAATGTAAGACATTAGTAATTACATGATTTATTTTGAAAGGAAAGGAATTACTTCTACTTCCACCGTCGAGGATTCCACCCAGGCTACTACTAAGAATTTTGTGAGCAATAATTTTCAACCAAATGCCATATTTCCCAGAGCGTGGTGTAACTTTTGCGATGATCATCACGATGAAAGAACTTGTGAAGTCAAGAAAAATGTGAGGGATCGAATCTTTGGAAAAAAAACCAGATACTACCATTGTTGTCTTAGATTGGGCCCCATGGGATGATGTTATGGTATTTAATACCAGAAATAAATCATATGCCAATAAGGGAAAAGATGATTATTCCAAGACTACTTTTTCCCCTAGCACATCCTCTCAAAATGCAAGCTCACAAGATGCTCCCAATTCTACCAGTCATCAAGTCATTGCCCCTTCCTCAAAATTTAACATTTTAAATTAGTTGGCTAACATAAAATATGATTCTACTCTTTTAGATATGGTGATTTTTCCAGAACAACAATAGCATCTTAGATATTTTATGGAAGGTAAAACTTCCAACTTAGCCAATATGACAGAATATTACAATGAAGAAGAGTCTTATGTAAATAGGATAGGTGTAAATAACTTTAGGAGATCTATAAATTACCCCCCTTTCTACATTTCTATAAATATTTTAGATAAAATAGCCCATTGTTGCCTCATTGATTGTGGCTCAGGCCCAAGTGTTATGTCAAAGATTATTATGGAAGAGCTAGGCCTCTCTTGTAAAAACGAAAATGTGAGAAGCAAGCTCTCCTATAATAATAAAAAACAATCCACGATCGGTGAGATCAAATATGTAACTTTAGTACTTTGCACACATCTAGAGATATGTACCACCCTTAACATTCAATTTATTGATATATTTGTCAGCAACTACTCAATTATTTTGGGGAGGGATTGGCAAGCCCTAACATGTGGATACTTGTCTTTAGATGGGTTGCATTTATCTATAACTAGAGATGGAAAGAACATTATTTTTCTCAAGGAAGACCGTATCTCACCTTAAATTGAGAAAGTTCCTCAGTTGAATGCCAATTATGTTGAGGAGAGCCTAGGTGTCTACTCTATTTTCATGGACGAAGATGACATGCCACACGAACAATTTGACTATGATGACAAAATGTGGCATATGCACTTTGATGGTGCATGTTCTAGTGAGGGAAATGGAGTTGGTATTATCCTTTACTCACCTGTAGGAAAAATTCACAACTTATCCTTCAGGCTAGAATTTGCTTGCACCAATAATGTTGCTGAGTTTAAAGCCTTGCTCTTACCGTATTTGGTGATTCTGATATTTTTGTTAATCTTGTTAGAAATATTTCTAATCCTAACAACAAACTAATGAAAATGTACACTCAGGTCATTTGGGCCTTGATATTGAATATATTATCCTTTAACATCACTCATATAAAAAGGGAGTTCAACAAAATGGTTGACTGGTTGGCAGTTTTTGCTGCTTCTCCTACTAAAAAATTATTACCACAATGCCCTGATTGCACTTTTATGTCTATACCTGACAATGTTGAGTCATGGAACGTTTTCCAAAATGATGAGAATATTTGTGCTTTCTTACATAATGAACCTCTTAAGCCTAAGGAAGTGATTCCTATTGAAGATAATAAGTATATGAAGGGCTTGAATCCTCTTAAGAGTTCATTTTGAATGAGTGATGTTGGAAAAAATGAAAATTCTTCAGAAGAGGAGTCAAAAAGAAAAGTTGGAGACATTGTCCCCGTGAACATTGGAACCTCAGATGATCCCAAGATTCTTAAAATAGGAGCCCATTGTTCACAAGAAGAAAAAGGAAAGTTCATGGACTTATTCTATGAATTCAAGTATGTCTTTGCTAGTTCATATGAGGATCTTCATGGTTTTGATCCCAACGTCATCCAACATGCCATTCCTATCAAGGAAGGGGTGAAACCAGTAAGTCATAGACAAATACCTGTAAACCTTTCCCTTGAATCTAATATCAGAAAGGAAGTTGAAAATTTACAAAAAGCTCAAATCATCTTCCCAGTAAAGTATCTGAATGGGTCTCAAATCTGGTTCCCGTGTGGAATAAATATCCTGAGATCGGGCTATGTCTCAACTTTCATGCTTTAAATAGAGCTATTGTTAAAGTTAAATTTCCAGTTCATAACATGGAATTGATCTTGCAACATGTGGTTGGGTCTCAAATGATGTCCCTAGTTGACGGTTTTTCTAGGTATAATCAAATCAGAGTCAAGAGGGATAAAAAATATAAAACCACATTTACCACCCGATGGGGCACCTTTGATTACGAATGCATTCCTTTTGGCTTGTCTCATGAAGGTGCCACATTTTTGAAAGCTATGCATATAGCTTTCGATGATTTGATTGGTAATATAATTCATATTTATCTTGATGACTTAACTGTATATTCCAAGAACCAAGCAGATCATTTTGGTCATCTTATGAAAGTCCTTCTGTGTTGCAGAGGATTTGGTATGTCATTGAACCCTTCTAATTCTATCTTTGGAGTTAGTCAAGGAAAACTCCTCGATCACATTGTTTCTGATTGTGGTATTATTATTGACCCTAAGAGAGTTTTTGGATTATGAACCTCCCTGCTCATGCTTCTAAACAAGGTGTTCAAACTTTCATGGGAACCATTAACTTTGTAAGGAGGTTTATCCCTGACTTTGCGGTGATATTCAAGCCCATCCATAACTTTTTGAAGCAGGATAGGACCTTCTCTTGGACTGATAAGGTAGCAAAGGATTTTACATAAATAAAAAAGGAAATCAGCTCTGCACGAGTTTTATCCAAGCCAGATTTTAATAAAGACTTCATTATTTATACCAATTCTGATGCAGGAGAATCTCTCCATGCCATTCCGTCAACCACGTCAGCGCACACTCATTCATGTGCTGAAAGGGAGGCACAGCCTCATTTTTGAATTTGAATTCAATGTAAATTAATGC
>ML785653.1:106390-135716 GCA_009831015.1 Picea engelmannii | reverse complement strand
CGGGGTTTTGCAGGGTCTGTGACCTTGTGTATCAGGAGGTGCGATTTCCCGATAGCACGTGTGGGAGACAGGTGTCAGGGCGAGAATCCTCGCCTGGGATGTTGACAGGTGGCATCGGAGAATCGGGGTTCGGGGTTTTGTGAGACAAGAGATTTACGCCCCGTGAAGTCCCGAGTTCCGATTTCCCGAAGTAACGGGAGCCGTCGATCCACGGAGGGACACGCGACATCAGATCCCGGATATCGGTATTCGGCGTTTCGGGGTTTTCGACACCCAAGGAACTTCACATTATGGATTCGCGATCCACGAAATCTCGAGGGTGACGTGGCAAGACGGGTCCACAGGATATAGTGGAGGACAGGTGGTGCGCAGTTGGAGTTTCGGGGTTCGGGATTTGTGTTGTAGGAGACGCTCGACACCAAAATCTCTGATTTCCCGATAGAGAAATCCCCGAAAGGTGGAAGCATTGACCCGTTGACTATCGGGGTTCAGGGTTATGAGTTACATGTGACTGCGCTCACAGATATCTGAAGGGAAGATCACCGAGGAGTGTTGCTGTGGGTAGGAGAACTCCCGAGAGGAGTTGAAGAGCATTGACTCTTCGGGCCCGTGGTAGAAAGAAGGTCCTGGTGAGAGCAGGGAGGAACCGTGAGGGCAACCTCCATTTGCATCAAATTCCATAGAAGAAGCAGTTTTTGCCATTCTTCTGCAAACTAATGACCAAAATTAGGAAAATCCTATAGCCTATATGAGTCAAAGTTTATCAGATGACAAGGGGAAATACACTCTGATTGAAAAACACACTTTCGCCTTGGTAAAAGATATAGAAAAATTTAAGCATTTCATTTTGGGCAAGCAAACACAGGTAAGAGTCCCTTTGCCTGCAGTCAATTTTTTTCTTACACAGATTCATCTTTCAGGAAAAATTGGACATTGTCTTGCCAAAATTCAGGAATATGATTTAACAATTACTACAACTAAAATGATTAAGGGACGTGATCTAGCTCTCCACTTGGCTTAGCACCCTGAACCAAGTGATTCTTTACTTTACTTATTTATTATTGACGATAATCCCCACCAATGGCATACTTTACTTACATACGCATTGTGGTTCGATCGCACAACCACCAAAAATAGCACTGGCCATACCCCTTTTCAACTTTTATATGGTCAAGAAGTTGTTATGCCTGTTGACCTTGAAATCACATCACTTTGTTTAGCAATACAGGTTGAGGAATTGAATTCCACTCATATTTCCCAAAGGGTGAATGCATTTCTAGCCTTAGAGGAACAAAGGAACCATGTGTTGGAAAATCTGAAGAAAAGGCAACAGACAGTCAATAAGTATTTTGATAAGCGTGCCAAATATGTTAAGTTTAAGGTGAATGATAAAGTATTTCTTTGGGACTCCGCTCACACAAACAAAGGAAAGCATTCTAAATTCCAAAAACTATGGCTAGGTCCATACAATATCTCTCTGGTAGTTGGAAGTAATACTTATATGTTGAAGGACTTCGAAGAGCGATTTTTTTCCTTCACGACTAATGGCTCTCATTTGAAACATTATGTAAGCCTGGATGATTGTTCTTTTTCTAAATGAATGTTTCATGTAAATATTAGATTCTAGTTGTACAATTGTTTATTTTTCTACATTTGATTATGGTTTATTTCAGTAGCACTATTGATTTACTTTTGGTCAATTGATTTTGACTGCTGCTTTGTTATCCATTTTGACTGTAGCCTTATTTTTATGTTGCTTTTCTTTTAGTTATTTGAATTTTTTTCCTTCAGACTAATTCAAATAAGCCTTGTACAACCACAATTTTGCCTTCTTTTGCAAAAAGTATGCTTAAGTACTAACTAGTAATCAGAACATAAAGAAAGATAATCACTTTTGGTCCACAACTTGATATCGTTGATGCACCTATGACCACCTTGTTTAAGCTTGAGTGCTCAACTTGCCTTCTCTAATGTTTCCCTTTCTGCCCTCCGCCATCCCTATTTGAAAGAGCATACCAGAGCAAAATATTTCTAATTTCATAACAACAAGGTTTATCTAGGATGCATAACCAAAGAGCTAGGTTCAAGCCAATACTATATTGCCTTCCCTATGGAGTCACCATTGTTGACTCTGAAAATCGTCATGAAGTCACCAGCCTACAAAGAATTGCAAGGAATACACAATTTATTATTATTATTATTATTGTTATTATTATTATTATTATTATTATTATATATACACACACATACTAAATAAGCTATAAGTAGGACCCCCTATAGCGTCATTAAAAGATTGAAAGAACTGTCCTTTGAAGAATATGTCACTTGGTTATGGATTTGATTGAGAGACAATGTAAGCTTGGTATTTACTTTTTAGTGAATATGAATGGTGATAGTTTGTATCAAATGGCGATAAAATTTCCTTATGCATTTGACAATTTTGATCCTCAACACTAGAGCTAGGAACAATCATCATTGAAACAAGGTTCAGGGCTGCTATGTTTTCCAATCCACAGTTTCAAATAGTAAAAGGTTTTTATATTTATTGACATGGTTATCCAGTTACTAGCATCTTGCCACTCTATACATAAATGTGATAAGTTATATTACCATGTTGCAACCTCTTGACAAATATGTTGTAACTTATTTTTAAAGGGTGTTATATATACGTATGTGCATGGTATATCACTCGTATATATTTCATTGATTATATGTATATGGTTCGACACATATCATACAAGTTACAAGGATATGAGTTGCATCGACCTTGGTTGTTAGTGGTTGCAATGGCTCAAAAGTTTGTATATGGTAAGAGCTTGGTAGTATTAATGCATACTAATATTGGTTTGCAGATAATATTATGTGGTCAAAACTGGTATTAAATGTGGTGGGTGGAAACTTATGTAGCATGTCATATTGTGGAAACTTATGTTGTCATTCATCGATTGCTTGATGTTTTGACATGGTCCTCGGGTTTTGTGGAAATTTAGTGTTGGTCGTCACCCTAGCACGACATGACTAGTACTTAATGATTTAGTTGTTGTTTGGGTCACCACCTCGAGGTCTTGACATTCGATTCATTCGCTTTGAGTTTGAAGGAAGTTTGAGATCCGGATTATAACTGCTATAACTATTTCAAGGGAAAATAATTTTTGCACAACACCGGGTACCAGAGTTTCGACTCCCTTTCATCTAATGTTGTTCTTTTCTTGATAGTTTATTCATGGATCTATGATTAATATGTTTTGATTGTTGATTGGATTTATTTCATGTTTTGTTGTTTGCGTTCGGAAATTTAAAGGTTATGCTCATGGTTAAATAGAGAAAGCATACACTAATTGAGCTCGAATAGTTGGGGTTTAGAGAGCATGGTTGTTGAAGAGTTATGATCACTGGTTGTTGTGCTCTACGTGATTTTGTTTTTCATTTTATACTTCAGTATTGGGTATCACAAGTCCTATCGATATACCCATGGATACTTCTATTTTTTATTATTCAAAAACTTGGCTTGATGGTCCTATAGCTCATGGGTTTAGTAGTTTTACTGTCGTCACATGCAAAATAGTTGCATGTAAATTTTGGGGTTTGTCTATTCGCTTGGATTATGAGACTCTGCGAGCTCATCCAGAGTACTCAACGAACAATGGTTGAAAAGAAAATTTTTGATTGTGTTTACTCTGGTCTGAGATGGATTGGTATTCCTTTCATGCATTGGTGCAAGACCAACCAAGTTTAAAAGAGATTACGTGCTTAAAATCCATGCCACACCTAAAGTTTGTTTGTTATCTCATGACCTTTCGATGTGTGTGATGCATATGTGGATTTTGTGATAGACTAACCATTGTTACAAATGGAAGCTTCCTAGTTCGAATTCTGGTTTATTGATTGAATGGTTGTTGAGATAATCCTGTTGGTGGGGATTGAACTTAGGGTTTATAACAAGTTGACATATTTTGAGCATTTGGGAAGTAGTCAATGTGTGATGAGGATAATTGTTTGAATAATGAATGCAGTGTTTGATCTATGTTGGGTTGAATGTTTAATGGTTTATTCAAATCTTGAATATTGTGCACAACTTTGAAATCGATCATTTGTCAATTATAATTTTGGGCAATAGTAACATTGTGTTAGTCGAAGAAAATTGTGTTTGCGATGAAAAAAATGTGTAGATATTTTAAACATAAATAAATAATTAGTGTTTTCTAAGTAGTGACATCGTAGATAAAGGATGATAAATATTTCGTAAATAAAAACAAATGAATTCAAAAACATCTTGTCTAGCAACATAATTATTACTGAAACCTTTTTCAAGTCATGGTTTGAATGAAGGGTTTGACTATGAAATAAGTGATTATGATGAGTTGTATATTTGACGTATGTGATTATATGATGGTTATAATTTTGCATATCATTTGGGATTAAAAGAGATGAATGGATGAATATGAAAATGATCATAAACTTTGTAATTGATGCATGTCCATTTTGCATTCCCTATCATATGTACCACTTTTTGTTCATTACAACTTGAGTTCATTTTCCCAAGTACCTGTTTATTCCCATGCTTTAATTATGGTTGTGTTAAGTATTGGATTGCGTAATTAATTAGATAAGGAGTGAAGTGTTCAATTTATTCGGGGTAACTCTGTTTTATGGATGAAATAAGATGATTGAAATGAGATGCACTTGATCATAATGATTTACTGAAGTTGGCCATGGTATTGAATAGTCCATTTTGCACAGTCCTATCATAGTTACCATTTTTTGCTCATTACAAATCCTATCATTGAATCCCAAAATCCCTTTCAAATCCTTGTTCAAAGTGATTTATAGCTCTGAAGACATGAATTGCATGACGATTGGTTGCATATGTATTTTATGAATAGAGGCATGTATAAATTATTTTTATGCAAAGTTTTATATGATTGATTAGTCATACTTTGGTTCTGATATGTGTATATGCATCAGTATGAGATTTTTCAATAGAGGAAGTCACAATACAAAGGGAAATAATAGAGGCAGAGGGCTAGGCCCTTGGAAAAGGGGTAATAAAAGGCTTAGATTCTCTATACATTTCGATGTATATTCAGAAGAGTTTAATCAGTTGTTGCAGACAAGTTTCCTCAACTTGGCTGGCCAACAAGCTTATATATCTCCACCTATCCCTGAGAACCCTCTTCCAAGCATTGACATTCCAGTCTCAAATCATAATTCTTCTCCTTTAGTTAGGCTAGAATGAGATGGATGGAAAGATGTTTCACACCCTCATTCTAGAAAATCACAAGGTTGGTCGAACATTGATCATATTCAACAACCTCCTTTCCATGCTTGGCCTACTTCTCCATTACCACCACCACCTCTTTTGCATCCAAACCTACAACCTATATCCCAAGCTTCACATGCCCATCATTCCAAGGCCAAAATTTTTGAGCTTGAGGACATCCTAGAGAAAGAGAAAGTAGTAGCAGTTGAGCCAAAGTCATCACAAGAGTCATCACATTTATTCACCTCGCACATGCAGGGAAATGATCATAAATATGCTAAGGAAGTTTCATCAATTGGAAGAAATGAAGGGGTTGAAAGTAGTCATAGCAGGAGAGGGACAACCTCTCACAGAAAATATGTTTTTTCATTATTTTTTTGGTTTATTTCAACATCTGTGTATAGACTTATTTTCACTTTATTTTGGACAACATGTTATTTGGGATAGCTCATACTTTTGAAAGTTTTATATTGGAAAACCTTATGTTTTCTATGCTACATGTTTTGGATAGATTTATATAATGGTTAAATTTTGATAAATTCAATTATTGTCACATGGAGCGACAAGGGGATTCTTATAGACATTCCATCTTATGCATGAAAATGACATGGATTATATGATGTGGCAAGCTGATGTGTCTTGCATTTAAGGTGGAAGTTACAAGGAGGAAATGGTTCATTAATTTGTTAAAATGAAATAGGGGGTCCCCACTTATTAGTATTATTTAGTACCCTTATCATATTATTATTATTATTTAATTGATTTACTTGACAACTCTCCTATTAACTAACTAGTTGTTAGTTAATGAGTTAACTAAAAGTCGTTGAATGATTCAACTACCCTAGAGATATTTAAAGGAGTAAGCTGGACAAAGTAAGAGAGAGAGAACACATTTCTTTAATAAGGTTTTTTCTGAATACCAAGTGACATTGCATTACTACTTCATTAATTTTCTGATTTCTAAAGCTAAGAGACTTCTATGATAGCAGGGTTTGTCGAAGGTGATGATAAGTAGGACCAAGAGGCATTGATTTTTGATATGCTTCCAGGTTGATTATATGTTTGATTGTATGTATATTTCTCTCGGGTTTTGGATTATTTATCGATACTGTTTATAATTCTTGTGTAGATTCATAGCAGAGGCAAACTGTGGTAGTAGGCTTATTAGTCTTGGTCTGATTTGAAAGCCTCAATGGTCTATGTGTGTGTTACCTTAGGCTGCTATAATTTCTCCTAGTCCATACTTTTGAAGTATGTGAAGTGTATTGGATGATTTTAGAATGAATGAATAAAATATTGGATGGTTTTGTGACTCATCTTGGTCTTTCTTGATTATATCAGATTTATATTATTTTGCTTCATGTTTAAAAATTGTTATATTAAATCATAATTTTTTTTTTATTGCACTTTGATAAAGAATACAAAATAAGAAATTGGTCTGTGAGATTTATAACTTAGAGTTTAATTGAATTTGTAGTAAGGATTTACACTAGGGTAATAATCCCACCTATATTTTCCAAGCTAGGCAAGATTTGAATAACGTTGTGAAGAGAACTTCCATATTTTTTAATCAACACTCCTTTTACCACAAAGATATCCACCGTGAGATTTTCAGATAGGATGTCATCCCAATTGAATGATATTCTTTGATTTGTGCATTAGTATATCAAGGGCATATACGATAGGGAGAATTTTGATGCATCAGGTTCCCCATATAGTCTACACAACATGGCTACGAGGTACTAATAGGGTCTTCTCAGAGAACTTGTGGGGTATCTTCCTTTGGGATTTTATTTTAATTGTTTGTTATCCCTGTAACATTTGGGAAATAGGCTATTTGGCATGTATTAAAACTCACTAAGGAACTTACTATCCAACTTCTTACTTCCTTTTTCGACGTGGTAACACTTTTCCATATATTCAAGTTTGAACAAATCTATTGGATCCTTCCTAGTATTGCAGACGTATCTTCCACTTATATTGATATTGTTCAAGATCCATGTGGTGGAATCTACACATGGTAACACTGTTGGGTGTGCTGCTAATCTGAAAAATTCCTGACTTTCTGATGTTCTTGAATACCTTAAGTTCATCTGGCTCTTTGGCTTCGAAGGAGAAGTGTTACTTTTGAACATGTGGTATACTTCTCCCCACTTCAACATTTTATCATCCTCCTCCAAGAGTCTTGATGTGTCATCGTATGTAGATCTAATTATTTATGGCTCACCTTCCGCTTGCTGGCCACTACTAGAGGCCTCGGTCCCAAGTAACTTGCTTGATGTCTTCTTTCGAGGAGACATACTTGAAACTGCAAGAAAAATTATCTCAGTGCGAAGATTAAATTCACACATAATATGAAATTGAATTAAGAATTTAAAATAGAAGAAAAATTATTGGGGCTATCATTGGGTAAAGAGTAATCATTTGAGGATGATAAAGTGATGGCAGGCATGCTTGAGTCACTTGGTGAAATTTTGAGGAAGAATGGTTGAAAAATGTGCTCATAAGGAAAAATCAGAGGTTTAAAGATTAACTCCTCCGATGAAAATCGAAGGAGTTGATAACAAGTTGTTCGATGGTTATCAGATGAGTTAGTGTCAACGTATCCAATTTTGTTTCAGGGAAGTTCATGCTAAGGCTTCTAAGAAAGGTTAAGAGTTGATTGAATTTTCTCTGATCGACATAGTTGAGGACAACTCCATTGTGAATCGAAGGAGTTAACTCCAACTTCTCTGATAACACATCAGAGGAGTTGAGTTTTTATCTTCATAAATATGGACAATCGATAAAGTTACTTAGAACTCCTCTGATCATATCGGAGGATTTAACAATAAATCCTCTGATATGATTGGTGGAGTTACCAGAAATGTCTAGATGGAAACTTGGGGGAAAAAGAAAACAAAAGGTCGTGGTACAAACTTGTTGGAGCTACGTATGATCTTGACGTGGGTAGTTTTGTTTGAAGGAGGATCCATTTTATCGAAGGGAAATTGCAATGGAATTATGAAAAATAGATTGTTGTAGTGCCTGGCACAACAAATGGAGACACATTGGGTGAAGCCCTGAATCTCTATAAGATGATATCCACACATATTTTGGGGAAGGACGCACTCATCACATACAATCTCAAGAGAGAGGAAATAGGTCCCATAGATTGGATCCCGAGAGAAATTAGATGATACAAAGAAGGGACACGACCTTAACTTTTAACAGATTACCTTTAAATTATTTCTTATTCATATGATAAATGACTATAGGAAACAATGTAGGGAGTATGGAAAAAAAGACCCTAGGAATGTTGAAAATGCAAGTTTTACTGCATTTCTTTGGTGTTGTTTTGTTGCCAGTGACTGTCCATAGCCTCGACGTAGTCACCCTGGTATCACAAGCCTTGCTCCACTGCCAGCGAGCATCCATAGCCGTTAAAAAGATACTTGCATGTCCCATGTGATCTGGAAGCATTTCCCATAGCCTTTGCTGTATAAAATTTAATTCTCCTTTGTTTAGAGAGAGGTGGATGGGGGGATTCCAGTTGTCCTTTAAAGGCACTAGGGATGACACTTGTGATAGTAAGATTTTCTATATTGATTATAGATGAGAAAACTTCTCGAGTCACTATTTCTAGAATATTGTGGACATGTCTTAAAAATCATTTTCTTTCAGTTCACACAATGTAACAATATGTTCTTAAGTAGAGGTCCTTGGTTCTCTATTTCGTTGTATTGTTCTTATATGTAGGTGAGCTATGTTCCTCCACTATATCTAACTTGAGATGGTGTATAAAAAGGCTTACATGTTTGGGGTGCTATGTGGATGGACACCATGTCACATAATCATTAGGATATTGACACCAGATGTGCTACAATTTAAACGTATGTCTAGGACTAATAAACTGGGAACTTCAAAAATCAGGGTGGTAGTTTCCAAGAAGGAATATAAATATGAAAATATAAACAACAAGACATACTGAGTAACAAAAATAAAAAAAACAAAAGAAGAAAAAAATAAATGGAGAAACAAAGGTAAATGTCAAAGATTTATTTATGTACAAGGGAACAACAACCTCGAAGGCCAACTGATGTAATGCTTGAGAATTTGGCCATTTATGGGGACAGGGTCAGCTTCCCCTTAAAGGTTTTGTAGCCGAAAGGTACCTTGGCCAATATTTTCTTTGATAACATAAGGACCAAGCCAAAGTTGTTGGAATTTTGTGTGTTTCCCTTTATTTTTATGTGGCTTGTCCCATTTGAGTACTAAATCCCCAACTTGGAATTCTTTCTCACGGACATATTTCTTATCAAATCAACATTTTATTGTTTGTTGGTGAGTTTTAAACTCGCTTTTGGCTTTAGTGCGACTCTCTTCTAAACTTAGCAAGGTATTGATGTGTCTTTGAATGACGAGGCACTCTCTTCCTTGAGACTATTAAGTGATTTGTAGGGAAGGATGGTATATATTAGAGGGTAAGACGATTTATTTCCCATAAACAAAGAAATATGGAGAATTCCATATGGTGTCCTTACGAGTGATGCGATCAGCCCAGAGGGAATTTGATAAAGCATTGTGCCAATTTCTCTGGTGATCGACCATGGTTCATTTGAGGATGTAGATTATGTTTTTTTTTTTTTGTGGATTCCGCTAAGCCATTACCCTGAGGATAATAGTTGGTAGAGTAGTTCAAAATAATCCCTTTCTCCAATGAAAACTTAAATAATTTTAAAGATGAAAAATAATTTGCATTATCAAACACTAGAGAGTTAATAACTCTGAACCTTGTGATGATGTTTTTTTCAAGAAAATTGATCACTACCTCTTCATTTAGTTTGACCTCTGGTATTGCTTCAATCCAGTGTGTAAAATAATCAGTAGTAGTTAGAATGTACCTGTGTTGTTTGGAGGAATGGGGGTTAATATCACCAATGATGTCCAGACCCAACTTTTCAAATGGTTCTTCAATAGCAACCAGTTGGAGTGGAATAACATATTGTCTTTCTCTTCCTGCATCTTTCTGGCATGCCTCACAACTTCTTGAGTATACATGAGAATCTTTAAAAAGCGTGGGCCAATAGTATCCAACTCTCAACACTTTGTGAGAAGTTATGTCTCCTAAAAAATGGCCATTGACTGGTCTGTCATGCATATCCTTTAGAACCTTATTAGCATATTTATTTTCAAGGCACCGAAGTAACACTCCATCATATTTTTTTCTAAACAAGATGCCATTTAGTAGTTGATATTGTAAGGATTTCAATTGGAGTTCCCTCTTCTGATTAGAATTAAGGTGATCTAGGGTTTTGCCATGCTACAAGTAATATTTGAGATCGTTATAATATGATCCTTCAATGGTTGTGATGTATGGAACTTGTTGCATATACATTGTTGGTTCATCTTGCCACTCATCTTCTTCTTGATCTTCATCACTTGCATCTTGTGTCACTAGTTTGCATATGCCTTGACCTTTCACAATATTTGTTGGTTTGAACTCAAGGTCATATTCTTGTAAGGCCATCATCCAATTTATTTGTCACTCTCCCATTTCTATTTGAACAAAAAGAGACATGAACTCTGGGTGAGGGACAATGACTTTCATATAATTTTTTAGAATATAAGGTCTGAACTATTTAATAGCTTTATGGACAACAAAATCTTGCTTATCCACCCAGGGGTAGTTCAAATCAGCACCTTGTAATCCAGTGCTCATGAATGCAACAATATATTTGTTTCCTTGCTCATGTTTTTGTGTGAGTACTGTTGCTAGGGAGTGATCAGACACAAATGTATATAGAAAAAAATCCTTGGTAAAATATGGACTTCACAAAGATGGGGAAGCGACTATGGTAGCTTTGATATTCTCAAATGCTTCTTTCTCTACTAGTGTCCATTTAAATTGGACATCTTTCTTGATCATTCTTTGAAGTGGCTTCACAATATCAACAAAATATGGAACAATTCTTCTCACAAAACTAATTCTTCCAAAGAATGGCTGCATTGATTTCTTGGTGTTGATGTGGAGGAATTTGTAGAATGAATTTTATCCTTTCTGAGTCCACAAAAATTCCCTCTCTAGAGATCACATTTCCTATTAAAATTATTTTTGAAACAACATACACATTTTTCTTAGGATTCAAAGAAATCCCATATTTTATACATCTTTCAAATATCTACTTCAGATGCTTGGGATGGTCTTCCCTCTTCTTTGAGTAAATAATAACATCATCAAGGTAGACCACCCCACTTTGACTGATTAACCCTTTGAAAGCGATATCCATTTCCCTTTGAAAATTAGCTTCTGCATTCATCAAAATGAAGGGCATTCTTCTGTAAACATATGTTCCCACTTGGTCCGAAACGTGATCTTCAATTGGTCATGTTCTTCTACGAGAACCTAATTGTATCTTGAAAACCCATCTAATAGAGAAAACAACTTAGATTCAGAGAAAAGATACAAGATTTGCTCCATTGGGGGAATGGGGTAGTTGTGTTTATTAGAAGCATGGTTTAGATTCCGAAAATCTATGAAAATTATGATTTCTCCCGAATTCTTTTTTGAGGGAACCATGTTAGACACCCAAGTCGAATGTTAAACCTTGAAAATGATTCAGGCATTTAACAATTTCTTTAATTCTTTCTATATAAGAGGCTCAAGAGTCGAATGTATCTTTTTAAGATTTTGCTGGAATGGCTTGATACCTTCTTTGATCGATATCACGTGTTGTATTATTCGGGTATCATATGTTTTCATATGGTCATAACTCCAAACAAAAACATATTGATACTTAAATAGTTCCGTGAATGTATGTTTTTCTTTCTTTAAATAGCAGGTGCCTAGATTTACATATTTGGGTTGTTCAGATGTTGCAATATTGACCAAGAAATGCATCATGGTCGAACTAGTTTTCTTTGGGTTGACAGGTCTCCTGAACTTAGACTGCAAATCGAATAACTTTTCAAGAGTCAAAACATTCTTCAGGACACCGTTTTTTTTTACCTTGTTTGCTTCATCCTGATAAGTTTGTATTTCTTGCTGATGTGATTCATCATCAATAAATGTATCTTGGAAAGTGTCTAAACTGGTGAGAAAATTTATAATCTAAGCATCACTATTGAATACTCTCCAATTTGTGACGTTGTGTAGTATGGAGGGCCTTAAAATCATTTGAATCAAAAAACCATCATCAGGGGGTATGAACCTAGATGTTGCATTGGCCAATATATCTGCATATATATTTTGATCACAAGGTATATAATCGATATTAAATGTGTCAAAAGAGTAGAGAAAATTCCACACCTCTTATTGATATGCCTTTAGATGCGGGGACATCCAATGAATGGTGTTTCTTACCTGTCGAATGATTATTTCAGAGTCACCAAACACTTTGATATATCTCACCTTGAGATCGATGGCTCTTTTGAGACCTTGAACTAAGCCTTCGTACTCGGCGGTGTTGTTGGTGTCTTCAAACTCTATGCGGCATGATAACGTTTTTTTCCTTTCCAAGGATCGATTAGGACGCATCCTGCTCTGGATGCATCTTATTTTTTAGAGCCATCAAAGAACATGGTCCACATATCAATAATTTTTGTTTTGTTAGTCAAGATAAATCCTAGGTTAGTTAATATAATACAAGAGTTATTATGGGTTCATGGGTGGAATTCAGATTGTTGATCTGGGGGTATTTCAGATGTTTGCGCCTCATAATAGCCATAGTCAGTCTCAAAAAAGTAATTACCCAAGACAAAATGTGCAAAACTTATGGGTTCATTCTTACCTTCCAATTTCGCCATTGTGTGCTTCATGTGGGCCCCGCTATTTACTCTATTTTGATCCGCCTTACACTTATGTGGAAACCACAAGTGAGACCAATCAGTATAAAAGTATCCTTGAAGTTTGGTCGACCAATATCTGCTTAATAACAAACCATAACTCTCAGGTATATTGAAAACGATGGTATATATTATTTGATGCACCCTAGGATCAGATGAAAGCCTAATCAAGACATCCTTTAGTTCTCCCTTTAATTTAACATCTGTCCTATCTAACTGTATAATTATAGTCTTTTTTATTTGTGGAACAACATTTATTTTTTGGTAGATGGAAAAGGGAATTATGTTGGATGACACACCTAAATCTGCTAGACAATTATGCACATTGAAATTAAAAATTTCGTAAGTGAGTAGAAAAGGTGGTACTTGAGAATTTAAGTATGCACCTATACTTGTTGTGTTTATGGTTGTTGCTATTTCTACCTTGTGTATTTCATGTACCTCATTTTTCAGAAGTATGTTTTTAGTAATAGAAACAGTCTTTTTCTTAGCGTCATCGGGATTGAAAGCATCATGTAAGATATCACGTTGTTGGGGTAAAGCATAGATATAAAACATGGAAATATTAGGTTTTTTCTTCTTCATTTCTTCTACCCCATTGTAGTCAAGGATATGCGTGTTGAGGTTGTTTACTGTCGTACTAGATTTTAGTTCACACGTCTCGTTGTTATTCGGTACCCAGTTAAGCTTGATATTATTCACAACTGAGGCAACCGTACTAGGTTTATCTGTGTTGGATGGGACAACTTTTCTTGTTTTGTTGTTAGTTTTCCCTTGACTTGTGTCATTTGGGTTTGGGGGAGCGGGGGGAGTAGTAATTTTACTAAGAGAAATCTTGTCTTCTTTGGAGTAAGTATCATTAGGGATTGTACCTTTGTTGGGTAGATTTTAATCTCTTTGGGTAACAACCTTGATAACTAGAGTGTCTTCGATAAATACTTCTTTGATCTCTTCATCATCCAATTCTAGACACCAATCCCAAAAAGGCATGGAAGATTCTGGAGGAATCTCATCAGTATTGTCAGTGGGAGCTTGAGTTGGGTTTTCATGATTTAATCTATGCTAATCTAACAATTGATTTATCACTAGGGTCATGGAGTTGACCCACTGAGGCCAAGTTAGATTTGGGTGGTTTTTTTGGTGATAAGAGTAGAAACTATCATTGTTGAAGTTGTCTAAGTTAAAGGCCATACGAGGTTGTTCAGGTGGTTTTGGTGGACTATCTTGTCTCTTAAAAAATGGGCGAAAGGTTCGAGGTTTTGATGATCCTTCACCAACATTCTTTTTAAGGTCTACCACTTCGTTAAACAACTTCTTAACTCATTTAACCACATTGTCAATATCCTTTGGTTTCTTTTTAGGTGGTTTAGTTAACAACAATTGTCTCTTCCCAACCGTTTTGGTTTCCTCGGGATATGAGTGATGTTCATAGGAAGAAAAATTTCTTTCTACTATTTCAGCTTCATCAAAGTCAAGTGCCAAGGTGTTCTCTTTATCCCATTCAAAAAACATACCTATGGAAGGAGTTAATGCTTCCATATAATATTTAATGGCTAAGGATTGAGCAGGAGCTATGTCATGGGGGAATTTGATTAAGAAATAGAGAAACCTCTGGTTGAAATATTTTACCTTCTCTTTCTTGTCCATATTGATGGCTCCTAGATCTGTGTGCAGATATGCAATAGTTTCCCTTTCTCCAAATTTTCTGATAAATATCCTCTCAAAATCATCCCACTTAGTTATAGATCTGGGTGGTAGGATGAAATACCAAGTAGACACTCTTCCTGAAAAAGTATAAGGAAACAACCTACAAACCACGTCTTTATGTTGAACATTTAGTAGATGAATGGATATGAAGAAGTTATTTAAATGGTCTTCTGGGGACCCGGGTTTATCTGGATCAAATTTTGGAAGGACTTTGTCAAATTGTTTTATCATTTCATGTAACAGTCCAGCTAAATTTATAGCACCTTGAGCCTTCCAACATGGGATCACTTCTCTATCATTTCTATTTTCCCCCATTATTTATTCTAAAACAGTTTCAGGGTGTTCACCTTCGAGATCGTCTTCAGGTTCAACAAGGAAATAGGCAGTTCAGCTCAAGTGTCCCTGGAATTCTTGTAAGACAGTTTCAATAAGATCATCTACAGAGTCAATGTAAATATTAGGATGTGTATTATGTATTTCCACACGTTTTTCTTTCCTCTTAGGAAGCTCCGAGGTGGTTGGTAGCTTACCAAGTAGTTTTGCGTAAGCACATGTAATTCTAAGAGTTTTAGAGAACTCTTATCATTGTATTTAGAACTAGTTTTCAGAGTGTGTTTTGGGACTACCAGAGGCACTTTCAAAATTAGGCTTTGAATCTTCATAGGTAACTTCTTGTTCATATTCAACTCAATGAAATAGAGAAGGAGTGGGGTTATTTCTAGAAGACTGATTTCAACTATGTAAATCGTTTTTATAAGCCATAAAATATGACCCTGCTTATAGTGCCAATTCTATTGATGGGTCTAAATTCTAGTAAGGGGTTACCCCCAGTAAGAAATGCCAATTATACCTCTCACCGTTTGAAATAAGGAACCCATCCAGATTCTGACCTGGAAGCCATTGCTAGTTTGGTTTTACTGGTTACGTCTCGGTCCACCAATGAAGGTGAATGATGGATGGTTATGAAAACATAAGATGTAGATGAATACTATATAAATGCAGGTATCTAATCTACTTCTAATCTACCCTATCCTAGGTACAAATGAATTAATGTAAGTGAATGAGCTCTAACATGAAACTAACTCTTCCAATAGCTTCACCCAGATAGATGAAATGAAGAAATAAATTCAGATAACACATGCACCTAGATATATAACCAAAGTAGTCTAAGTCACTATATCACATACATTGGCATCTCATTTGATCAGGACATGTAATATAAGAAAGAGTAACAAAACTGCAATAAAACATATATTGTGTCAGAATAGTCCATAAAAAAACATGCTCTTACAACCTATGTGAACACTAAACATTCTACTTGAAATAGTTCGCAGTAAAAACGCCACACATGTGAGTCCTTCTCTCTGTCAAAAGTTGGCCTTGAGGGATTCTCCATATTAACAATTTCAACAATAGTACATGAAAATTCTAAGAAAATTAGATCTCCAATTTTAGTTGACCTTGTATTCCCAAAATAGTTCAGAAGTGTACAATGTTTTAAGAGCCAAAAGCCCTTTCAAAATGAGCCTCTGATATTTCTTATACAAATCTTAGTAACCATTGGATGACTCGTTTCCTTCCTCTTGAAGAGGCAGTTACAAAAAATGGTTCAGTTTCCTACTTCGTAGTGACAAGTGTACAATAAGGACAAAATTGACATTGGTTGGGAAAATTACAAAATAATAAATAGGGGTTGACATCTTCCGACCACTATTTTGTCTTCATTCAAGGACTTTTATCCCTGATGTATGATGTCTATATTTCTAGTTGTTCATACAGGGATCTAATACTTCTATAATTTAGTTGTTCCTGAGTTGAATTTTTCATGGCCATATTGTCCTCAAGGATGCTCATGTCTTTTGCTAGTTTCGTCATGAAAACTTGTATCATGGTATGGAATTTTACCAGTTGCAGCAAGTGTTGATCTATGAGGTTTGTGGAGATGGTAGTAGTTGCTTCAACTACTGATTTTCTTTGATTTGTGTTGTCATGCACCTTGTCTACTAGCTCTTCTATCACTTGATTCTTCCTGAGCTCATTTAACCTTGGTAGTTGGATGCTCTTGATCAATTCATGTGTAACTTTGTGTATACTTGAGCATATTGCCATTGATTTGGTAACCTCCTTATCATCTTTTTTCCCCACCTATTGACAATAGTAAAGTGAATAAAAACCTATTTTTCTTTTCTCTCTTGATGGTCGATACAGTTCAAGCGGTGCATCGATTTGGTAACCTCCTTATCATCTTTTTTCCCCACCTATTGACAATAGTAAAGTGAATACAAATCTATTTTTCTTTTCTCTCTTGATGGTCGATACAATTGAACTATCCATTGGTCGATGTCGGTGATGCCTTCATGGATAGTTTTGTACTGCATCAGTTTTGTTTGTATCTGATTATTCTTCTCTATGATTACAATGACTGCTTCTTGGAAAAGGTGCAGGTGAGCATACATGTCTATGATGGCTTCTTCTAGTTCTCTCTTGACCTTCTCAACACTAACTCTTTAATTTTGAAGGTTGTGTTCATTAATTCTGACTTGTTTGAGTCTTTCCTCTAGTTCTCAATGATCCATTGGTCGATGTTGGTGATGCCTTCACAAATAGTTTTGTACTGCGTTGGTTTTGTTTGTATCTGATTATTTTTCTCTGTGATTACAATGACTGCTTCTTGAAAGAGGTGCAAGTGAGCATACATGTCTATGATGACTTCTTCTATTTATCTCTTGACCTTCTCAACACTAACTCTTTAATTTTGAAGTTTGTGTTCATTAATTCTAATTTTTTGGAGTCTTTTCTCTAGTTCTCCGATTCTTGCCTCTTTCTCCTCATTCTATTGTAACAGTCTTCGAATGTTATCCACGTTATCATTCATGAATGCAGAGCTGGATGTAGATGTTGCTATGGGGTTTTCCCTCACATGTCCTTGCCTGCGGTTGATGTCTCCAGGATGTTTTTTTCCATTGGGTGGGTTTCCCCTCTTCTGTCTTCCGTGTCCTTTTGATGTCTTCTTGCTTCAGCCACTTTTTTGGCTGCCTCTTTGGATGCATTTTATGCTTGTCTGTTGTTTCTCTTGTTGTTGCTTCCTTGATTGCTTGATCCTTTTGTTTGATCTCTAGTTTTTCTGTAGTTTTTGCGTTTGCCTCGGCTTTGGCCTTGTCTACATCAAACTTCCGCTTCTTTTTTCCTACATCATTATTATTTTTTAGGATTTTCTCCTTATCCCTCCTTTATTATTAGCTGGTACTTCCTCTACCTCTTTCGTTGACCCTAAGTGTATTGAGGTGGAAGTGTAGGGTGATCACTCAACTTCCTCTTCTTCTGCTTTCTTGTTGGGTTCTTCTCTATCCTTTTCTTCATCTGCGATTTTTCCCTTTCGTTGGCCACACCTATTGAAGATGACTTCATCATAAGTCTAGGAATTTTGGTGCACTTCTTCTTCCTCGTAGATGTTTTTGGTATACTCCCAGGGAAGACCAATCTTATTGATGTGTTCTCTCACATTATTCTTGGGGTCATGTATTCTATACAACTCTTCTCCGAAGTGATAAGATAGTAGGGTATTTACCTCTGCTTGGGATTTCTTGGTGTTCTCGAAGAAGTAATTACCAACATACAGTGGTAGTGACATCCATATTTCCTTTTTCATTCGATATAACATTCCCCCAGCCTCGTGTATGATGGTTTGATATGCGACCTCTTGAAGTAAAATCTTGTCAGGAACAAATCGGGGAAGCAAATGAGGTGGTCTCATTGCGCCATACACCCTGATATATGTGTCATGATCCATGAGATACGAGTCTCCAATTGTCCTTATGACTGTTATAGATTTATCGGTCATGCAAGGAGGAGTATTGGTGCAAAAGATGAATTCGTACAAAGGGGCAAGAAAGTGCTCGCATATCTTTTAGTATTCTATGTGATACTTGTGCTCCTAAGGCACTTTATAGTACACATGAATTTATGAGTCGGATGGATGCCAAATCCACCCCATCCTAAGGTATTTATGGGCTATGCACATGATGTCTAAGAGGTATGAGGACATGTGGAATCTTGGAAATGTTTTGGACTGGGCTCCTTTTACAGCAGAGATGGACACCATGAAATTTTCAGATAGGATGTCATCCCAATTGAATTATATCCCTTCATCTACATAGTAGTATATAGGGGGCATATACGATAGGGAGAATTGTGATGCGTCAGGTTCTCCATATAGTGTACAGAACATGGCTACGTGGTATTGATAGGGTCCTCTCAAAAAACTTGTGGGGTATCCTCCTTTGGGCCTATATTTGAATTTTTTGTCAGCCCTATACCATTTGGGAAACTAGTCCTTTGGCGTGTATTCAAACTCACTAAGGATATTACTATCCAACTTCTTACTTCCCTTTTTGATGTGGTATCACTTTCCTAGATATTCAGGTCTTAACGAAGCTATTGGATCCTTCCTGGTATTGCAGATGTGTCTGCCACTTATATCGATATTCTTCAAGATCCATGTGATGGAATATGTATGTGGGAACATCTTCGGGTGTGTTTCTACTCTAAAATTTCCTAATTTTCTGATGTTCCTGAACACCTTAAGTTCATCTAGATCTTCGACTTCAGAGAAGAAGTTATAATTTTGAACATGTGGTATACTTCTCCCCACTTCAAGATTTCTCCTCCCTTCTCCAAGAGTCCTGATGTATCATCGTATGGAGATAATATTATTTCCATATCTCCTTCCTCTTGTTGGCCACTACCAAAGGCCTCAGTCCCAAGTACCTTGCTTGTTGTCTTCTTTCGAGGCGGCATACTTGAACCTGGAAGAAAAATGAGCTCAGTGTGAAGATTAAATTTACACATAATATGAAATTGAATTAAGAATTTGAACTACTAGAAAAATTATGGGATTGTCATTGGGTAAAGAGTCATCATCTGAGGATGATAAAGTGATGGCAGGGATGCTTGAGTAACTTGGTGAAAAATTGAGGAAGAACGGGTGAAAAATGTGCTTATAAGGAAAAATAAGAGGTTTAAAGATTAACTCCTCTGATCCAAATCATAGGAGTTGATAACAAGTTGTCTGATGGTTATTGGACGATTTAGTGTCAAAGTCTTTGATTTTGTTTCAAGGAATTTCATGCTAAGGATTTTGAGCAATTTTAATAGTTGATTGAATTAGCTCCGATCGACATAGTTGAGGACAACTCCTCCGATGTTAATCAGATGATTTAACTCCAACTGCTCTGATAACACATTGAAGGAGTTGAGTTTTGATCTTCTAAAATATGGACAATTAGTGAAGTTACTTAGAGATCCTTCGATCATATCAGAGGAGTTAACAATAACTCCTCTGATATGATCGAAGGAGTTACCAAGAAATGTCCCGATGGAAACTTGGGGGAAAAAGAAAACAAAAGGCCGCAGTGAAAACTTGTTATACCTACGTATGATCTTGTTGTGGGTAATTTTTTTTTAAGGAAGAATTCAAATCAGGGTCTTGGTACACTTGTAAGCCACCAGGGTTTATCGATGGGGGTACTCGAATAGTCTTGGTGCTGGCTAGATTCGAAGGGGGCACAAAACCCTAGACATAGTGAAGGTTTAGGTTTACAATAGATACATGGAATTGGTTGTAGAGGGGTAAGGAAAAAGGAAGGAGAGATGAAAGGAGGTTTTCAAAAGCATATAAAACAAAGAGGAAACCTAAACCTAGCAAGGGAGAAAAACCCTAATGCCAAGTGGAGGACTCAATACGCTGTGAGTGTGAACGCAATGACTTGGTGCGTTCTTGGTTTCGAAAAATCCCTCCTTACCTCGACACCTTCACGAGATAATGAAAAGTTCGAACCATTTTTTAGATATAGAGATCGATGAGTTTCACACTTAATGCTGAGTTGATATGATATTTATAGTCAGAGAACTTGGGGGAAAGTTCTCCGATGAACATCAGAGAGGTTAATATCAACTCGCGTGATAGGAAATGTTATTAGAGTAAAATAGGAGAATTCCTCCGATGTACATCGAAGTGGTTAAATTTTAATAGGAGAATTCCTCCGATGTACAATCTGATTTCCTGAAGGGATTCGCCATTGAAGGACGACTTCAGCTCAGATCAAGCACCTTTAACCATATCTTTGCATGCGCAGACTCTTTAATAATTCGCTGCGTGCTAGAAATATAATTTTAGAATAATTAAGAGCATTGTACACAGTTAGCTTCTGTCTACAGCTAACAGAACCCTCGATCAAGGTACGCATTGCATCTCAGTTCTAGAGAGATGGATCACGAGGTAAATTACTTCGAAATTATTGACCAGGGGTAACCGAGGTTTACTCTCATGTCAAAATTCAACCGGAGGAAGGCTAGCATGCAAGCCCGCGTTGGGTTAAGGAATCACTTAGCGCTGTCTCTGGAGGATTTACGCCAACAAACACAACCCCAAACGAGTACGACTACCCTAGAAGTAGATTCGACCGGAAAATGGAGGGATAAAAGAGCGTTAGTGGCCACGATCCCATTCTCAAGGTTCCATGGGTAGAAGTCATAAACCAGAAATGAAAAAGTAAGAAGCCTACCATCCATTTAAATGCAGGGACCAAGAAGGGACGGGCAGCGCCCACACAAGTTTTGTTCTCTCTTTTTAAATCTGTCCCGAATGACTGACTGACAGCGAACCAGGAAAATTTAGCAGGATCATTCTATGGTTTTCCGACGAAAATCATCAGCTAATATTTAAAATTACAATGCAATTTAACGAATTTCTAACGTTGATACATAAACATCTACTATCAACTATAATTTAATTCTAAATTCTAGCATCAAGAAGATTCCCAAAAGATGTCCAAGATATAGTACATCTACGACAAAATGTAAATACTCAACCTATTACAATTTGCTCCATTGCGAAAATAAAGCGACGTCAAATTACAAGTATAATCCTTATTACAATTAGATTCATTGCAAAATAAAGTGACAACAAATTACATATATAATCCTTATTACATCAGAAAATAAAGAGGTGAAAATTAAACCATACATAGCCATCAACCGAGTACCATTTAACTTATCGAAATTATCGTCATCGATAAAACTGGGCCTGTAAACGTTTTTCGGCAACTGGCGACCCTCTTCGCTCCTGCTTGCTAATCGCTGAGACCTCACCGGTACCTCCAAGCCAACGTTAGGGGTACTCTTCTTCCCCCTGAAACCCAAGAGCGACAAAGGGGCCACAGACACAAACCATAGAAATATAGCTCTCAGCTCGCCTCGCAAGGTCGAGCTACCACTCTCTAATCAAGATGGGAATCCCAACTCTCACAAGAAAAATCAGTGAAGAAAAATATCGATAGTGTAACCTTACACCTACCAGTCATGATCCATTCCCCTCCTTTGCCATTTCTTTTATAGAGTTCTCTTAGTGACTCGTTTCCAAAATGCACATTTAATTCTTTTTATTAAAATTTATTTGGAATATTCTCCCTTGTACACTTGTCACTCGATCCCTTAGTTGCACCAGAAATTTATTTAATTAATTAATTTAATTTTCCTATTTCCCTCACCCACCTAAAAGCGTTCCTAAAAATGCTCCTCGATGTCCCTTTATTCCCTTACATTCACTTAAAGACCGGCGCCTTTCTTAAAGCTTAGTTGAGTTTGAAATTATAAAGTTCTTTAGACCATATTCCCTTCTATGTTCCACATTCCTTTTGTATTCAAGTTTCCCCTTTCTGTCTAAGTTCGAAATTAACAAGTTTTGCACATAAACACAATTACTCTTTTTAAATAATTTAATCCTCCAATAATTTTTAAACTTAATTTTTACCCCTGCTTTTCTTCATCCCCCTTTAGTAAATGCTTAATTAATTTTTCGTTCTCATGTCCTACTTATACCTAGGCTTAAATTCAACTAGGCTTAGCAAAATTGTTTTTAAGAGAATTTAATAATTTTTAAACTTTACTCATGCAACAATTATCTTAAGGCTGATCAGGTTAAAATGAGATACTTTTTTATAGGTACCTAGGTTCATTGACTCACCAATGTTAACACCCACGCCATTCCCTTCAAGACGCACTACGTGCTCCAAGAGTGCCACTCGCCTTTTCACTGATTTTGGTAGACATCAAGCCCTTGGAGTCAATACTTTGTTAAGTGACCTTATGGGAGACTAAGGGCATCTAAGGAATAAGAAACCTTCCTTATGGCGCGCCCCTTAGAATCTTTGTGAGCGACTATCTCAGTCTGCCCTCACGACATCGTAGATCTCTCGAACTAGGTAATCATTAACCTACAGTTAGAGTCACGGCGTGAGTGCTAGTAGGTTGTGGCAAGGATGTTGCCACACCTTTCCCTCAATAACTATGGTTGTCGTGCATGGTCCCTTTACACCAAATGTGAGTTTGATTAGCAAGATTTTGTCAGCCTACATCCATCAATGCAACATGTCAACGAGCTATAGTCAACATCATAATATACCAGTCATATGTCACGTATGCAATAACATAAATACTCAAACCATAAATAGTTCACTCCTTGACTCAATCCAGAGTCCAAGGGGGTCCATCGACACCATCAACATCCTCAATCTATCAAGAGTCCTGCACACTCAGGAGAAACCAGTCAATAGCACCTGTCGACGCATATATAATAAAATAACATATCATCATATCCACAACATCCTCATAATCCATAGCGAAACAGTCAATCATATAATGAACCGGATCACTTGCATGGAAGTGTCTTCAAAGAATTAGTCACATCAGGTGTGCGCAAGAGCGAGATGTTTCAA
This sequence comes from Picea engelmannii, assembly GCA_009831015.1. NCBI lineage: Eukaryota > Viridiplantae > Streptophyta > Pinopsida > Pinales > Pinaceae > Picea > Picea engelmannii. Next base: position 112,151 of record ML785653.1, on the reverse strand, counting down.
CATCATAGGGGTTAAAGGGAACTGTGTCGATTTTCCTAGACTTGCTCAAAAAATGATTTCTTCAAGTAATTTATTTTGTCAGTCTTCTTCTAGTAAGTAAGATTTCCTAAATATGTTTGAAGTCAAGAGGAGGTCTAATGGAAGGCTCTTTCAAAACACATAAAATAAGGGGCTCCATTTTCTCGAAGGGAAATCACAATGGAATTATGAAAAATGGAGGGTTGTAGTGTCTGACACAATAATTGAATTTATCATTAAAACACAAAATGCTATGTTTAAAGAATCGAGTCGAGGCTTCCATAGTTATATGGGAAAGGAATATACACAATAACAACAAACCATCCTTATATTTTTGGGAATCCACAATCAATATTTAGAGATAGGAGAACCTTGGAGAAACCATTGAGACTCTTCTTTTCATTTTACTCATGCAGAGACATTTTGGTCTTCCATGGAAAATAATTGATATGCACAAACTTAAATGCAGAGACATCTTATTTGTAATATATTACTTTGCATTGGTGATAATCTCTAATATTCATGTATTCTTATTTGGTATTCATGTTGCGCATTGTTCATTTTGATAGTTACTTATCAAAAAACATGCACTATTGTCATAAGATGTTCACCTAAACATTTTTATTTTCATAGGACAATAACATCTTCTATATTACCAAGAATGTTATCTAAAAACTCAAATAGATTATTGGTTCCCAAATGACTAACACCAAGATCTAGCCATAAAGTAATTATTACATTTAAACTATGCATAAGTAATATATTAACTGTTTCATAATTATTTTATGTTTTGGCTTTAGACTACATACAATACTCCATTTAAAAAAAAATGTGTGAGATGCAGTGATATTTTCACTTGTTACATATTTAGACTACATACAATACTCCATTTGAAAAAAAAAATGTGTGAGATGTAGTGATATTTTCGCTTGTTACATATTAATGTACTCTATAATTCAAATGGAAAATTTAAGATTAAAAAAAGTGTATCCACTTATTCTTCTATATCACAAATTTCCCTTTCGAACAGTGTAACAACACATGTGGCGGATGCGAAGGGATAAGAGAGCGCACATAATAGCAAGCATAATATTCCTTCACCTACTTGCAATACCGTTTATCGTGAACCTTCACTTTGAAGTTATTTCATATATTGCTCTCTACTAACGGTGTGTCAGTTCAAGAGAATCATGTCATTTTTAATTTTTAAATTGAATTTGATTTATTTTTTTAATTTAATTTTAATTTTAATTTTTTATTTACGAATTTCATAAATTTTGATTATAAGAAAAACTTTGTTAGACAGAGAAATATTGCGGTTACCGTTATATCTTTATTTCATTTATCTGTGTTTCATTTGTAGGCAATGAAGAACTCATCAAGTGACAAAACCCCAAAAAACCCATATCTTTTGGATATGGAGGTGAATGTAGTGGTTAGTATAGAAGAGGACGAGATGAAAACACTAGGATAACAAGATTTCTTTAAATATTGGTAAGACAATGACTGTAAGTTTCATTTGATGAGGTTTGGGTTTCAAGATTATGAATTTCTACTAATTAAAAGATTGAATTTATAATCAGTAGGAGTTTAAATGTTTCAAATTTGATTAGAAATTATTAGATCCGCAGATTTAATTGATTATTTATGTATAATCTTCGAGTAAGAAAAGTCATTTAATAAAATAGTTATAAAAACCTTTGATAATATTTTCCTTCTAAATTATTGGCAACGACAATAATCACTTGAAACTTAAAAGGCTCATAGAAACCTAAAAAAACAATGATCATTACTCCAAAATAGAGTAATACCATTTTTTTTTTTATTGAAAATACAATTTGGTAAAAAAAACAATGATCACTGTAAAATTGGTAATAGCAATTTTTGTGGAAAAAACAATTTGGTAAAAATGTATATATTTTAAGAATCTAAAGTTTTACAATTATTCATAGTTGTAAAATTGTTTTAGAATTTAATATTTTCTTCATCATTATTTTAGATTTTCAATATATATTCAATTAAAATGATAAATGTGTAATTTTTTTTTAAAATAATTTTTACATAAGTTTTAATTAAAATCTTTCTAAGTCATCATCACTAATTTAAAATAATTTTAATTAATAATCAATATAATTTTTTTTAAAAATAAATTAAATATAAGTTTTGAAATCTTTCTAAGAAATACTATAATCATCATGATTAATTTAAGCTTTTAATATGTTGAATCAAAATTATGTATAAGTTTATAGTATATGTTATCCGCGAGCTCTGCAGCTAGGGTTTAGGTACTGATAGCCGCAGCGAACTGTGCCCACAAGATGACAGCCCTGCAGGGGCTCATACACCGCAGGGAGGGGGCGCCGACTGGCGTCTCCTACAGTCGAGTCACGGCCAATGAAAGTCCGACAACAGGGACGAAGAGGCCAACCTTTGAAACACCTCCAGACATGCGTGCGCAGCTTCTAGTAGAAGGGACCTTCAAGGATTGGGAAATGGACATCGATCCGGCAAAGGAAAACGTCTCTGCAAACGCCTTAGCCCCTTGGACGCCCGGTAAGTGCATGCCACAGGCACCACAGGCCCCAAAATACGTCATAAGCTCGCCCCGCATAGAGGAGCAGAAACAATACATGCGAGACAATGCCCTGGTAGGAAAGTTTCTAGGGCTCTGGCCCTCGGAGCGTGATCTGGTCAAATGGATATAGTACTGGTGGAGACCAAAAGGCCACTATGATCTACAACTGGGTTCGAAGGGATTCTTCACAATCATCCTCCACAACCTAGAGGATAGAAATCGTATCTTCGATGGAGGGCCTTATTTTTACAACTTGGCTGGACTCTTCTTGAGATTCTGGACAGAAAAGTTCAGCCCCGAAAAGGAGGATTTCACCTATGCACCGGTCTGGATCAGGTTGTATTCTCTTCCCCAGGAATTCTGGCTGGAAGAGGTCCTCACCGGCATAGGCAATACTATCAGTATCTATGTTAAATCCTCCAAAGCCACTAAGCAGATACGCTACACGTCATATGCACAAATTTGTGTATATCTGAACATAGCCAAGCCGCTCCCGAGTTCAATCACGCTGGAATATCATGACGAGGACTGGGCTCAAACCATCGACTATGAACACATTCCCTTTCGATGCAGGAAATGCCACGAGCATGGGCATCTCTTCAAGGAATGCCCTCTCAATGTGACTCATAAGGAAGGGAACCCAGAAAGCGGCAAGGACAAGGAAGGCTTTGTGCAACAGGCAGGGAGGAGACGACAGGGAGGCAGAAAGCAACCGGCCTAGGTAAGTAAAGATCCTTCCACCAGTAATAAGTTTGCAATTTTACAAGATCAACCAGAAAATCTTACAACCCCAACAAACTTGAATCCACCACCCCCGCACACTGTATCTCAGACCAAGGACCCAGAGGTTGAACGACCCACAACGAGTAAGGATTCAGAATCTCCCCCTCTGGGCTCGACACAGGATCAGCCTGAATTGCAGGAGATAGAAGATGGGGACGAGGAAATGGAGATGGAAGAACAAGACCTAGCTGGGGTGGATTTCGATCACCTTGAGCACGCCTATAGACGTCAAAAACTTTATACTATACCCAGGGATCAACTGAGGAAGGTGCACAAAGTATTCCTCAACTCCTTCGCGGGATCCTCAGCCCGAGCTAGCAAAGCCCTAGGCATCTAGGGTAGTCAGACAAAAAACCCAAATAGAGCTCAAAAAGATGAAAAGAAACGGGGAAGGAAATCCACAAACAAGCTCATACAAGAAATAGGAAACTTCATGGTAAACTCAGGACAGATTCACTTGATCTTGGATAGCTTCCCTCCTCTCCCCACCCCCCCATCATTATGAAGATCATATCTTGGAACATCAGAGGCCTCAACGGACGTAGCAAGCAAAAATTGATACGAGAACTGATCCAAGTGGAAGCACCAGACGTTGTGTTGTTACAGGAAACAAAATGTACCTCAGAAGACTTGGAACGACTACTCCCCTATTGTTGGAAGCAAGGGGGAGCGGTCTCAATTGATGCCGCAGGAACGGCTGGAGGATTGGCTATCCTCTGGAACACCAACGCTGTCCTGTTGGAAAACTTTCGTACTACCAGATGGTCTATAACAACAGATTATAAGCTCATCGGCTCTAATAAGCCCAAACATCTAACCAACGTATATGGGCCGGCCACTCCAAGGGACAAACAGGCTTTCCTTAGAAGCCTGAGTTACTTGTCCAGCCTCACACAGTACAACAGATGGATTGTGGGAGGCGATTTTAACATCATCCGCAGCCTGGAGGAAAAAAAAGGAGGATCGAGATGACTGGATCGAGACTCTGGCGACTTCAACAGTCTAATAGATGATCTTCGGCTAATTGACTTAGAGGCCAGCAATGGCATTCACACTTGGTCCAACAGAAGAACTGGATTGCATCGGATTGCTTGCAAACTAGACCGCTTCCTCGTATCGGAACCACTCATGATGGAAGGCACTGCAATGAAATCCACTATCTTGAATCGCCCCGAATCGGATCATTGGCCTATACAATTATGGTTGGAGGTCCCAGCCACTCCTGGAAAGAAACCCTTCCGTTTTGAACAGTTTTGGCTAGACCACCCGGATTTCCAAGCAAATATTCAAGACTAGTGGAGGGAGGCAAAAATCTCCCAAAGATCCAAAATGTATAGGTTCCAGCAAAAGCTGAAGAATCTCAAGCAAACGCTTAAACTCTGGAACAAGCACACTTTCGACAGTATCTTCGAATCCCAAAAACAACTAACAGAGCAAATGGATGAGATTCAGTGCAGGATCAGAGAGCAGGGACTGACATATGAGCTCAAAACCCAGGAACTCAGAGTGAATCAACAGATTGAAGAGAGGAAAAGGCAGGAAGAGATACTGTGGAAACAAAAGTAGCGTATTCAATGGCTCAAGGAAGGGGAATGCAACACCAATTTCTTTCACTGAACTGCTATCCAGAGAAGGAAAACTAATAAGATCACACATCTCATCTCGGAGGAGGGGGAAACTCTTCACTCCCATGCTGATCTGGAAACAAATTTGGTTGAGTACTTTCAAGAACTTCTCACTGAGCCCAACCCAGACAGACATGAAGCAATCAATAAGATCACAAGGCATGTGCCCTCCCTTGTAACCCAGGAGCAAAACACAGCCCTCCTCAGACCCTTCACCATCGAGGAAGTAGATCAAGCGCTCCAGGACACCCCTAAGTGCAAGGCTCCTGGCCCAGATGGCTTCACCAACGACTTCTTCCACTACTGCTGGCCGATGATTCAGACAGATGTCTGGGAAATCCTGGAAGACTCAAGGGTCATGGGAAAGGTCCTCCGAGCTCTCAATGCCACTTTTATCACCTTAATCCCCAAAGAGGTGCAGGTGCATAGACCCAAGCAATATAGGCCTATAGCTCTTTGCAACATCATCTACAAACTCCTCACAAAAGTAATAGCCCGGAGACTCAAGATGATCCTACCAACAATCATATCCCCAGAGCAATCGGGGTATGCTGAGGGTAGGCAAATCTTGGATAGCATCATTTTAGCTCATGAAGTAATTCACTCCCTGCAGAAAACCAAGACCCCAGGTATGCTCCTCACATTGGAGCTATCTAAAGCCTTTGATAAGCTCAGCTGGGAGTATATGCGAGCAATGCTTATAGCTTTTGGCTTCGATCAAAATTGGGTTACTTGGATTTTAAATTTAACCTCCTTGGCC
>ML785653.1:68005-92899 GCA_009831015.1 Picea engelmannii | reverse complement strand
ATTGGTCCTTCTAGTAGCCATAGCCATATTTTTACTTTCAACATTTCTTTCCACCTTAAATGCATTCTCCAATGATTTGAGTTCCCAAAGGCGAACCTCATGTTGAATGTTATCCTTTAAAGTTCCTATGAATACATCAATCACGTGCTCATCTGGAATATCGGTTACCTTTATATTCAATCTTTGGAAGTTCTCAATGTGCTCAGTAACTGAACCCTTTTGCTTGATATTTATCAATTGGCTAAAGAGGGTATTGCTCCTTGTATCCTCATAGTGTGCTATCATTTCTTCCGTGAAAATTGTCCAAGTGATGAGTGATTTGTGAGAACAAGTCCATCAATACCATACAAATTGGTTAGGTTCTAAATATAAAGAAGCAATTCGTACCTTTTGTGTATGTGGCACATTATGTAGATCAAAGAATTGCTCCATCTGAAGTATCCATGTGATTGGGTCCTTGCCATCAAACTTCCTCATATCGATCTTAGGAACGTGGTTGGTCTTCAACCCAAAGTTGGAGTTTCTCCATTCTTGATTCACCTTCCTTGTGTCCTCATCATGAATTTCATGGGATTCATTTTCACTTTCAGGTGTCTTCTCTGTTACGAAATTTTTCAATACTTCCATGATCTCCTCTTTTAAACCATCCATCTTTGCCTCCAACCTAGATTCGATCTCTTGTAGTTCATCTTTTGTTTCTATCTTCTTTTGTAAATCATTTATGTCTCTACATATTTCTTCACCTTCATCAAGAGTCCAAGTAGGATTTTCTGGAGGCTTATTTGGTGTAGAAGTTCCCTTTTTTGGTGACATGTTGGCCAAGTATCTTTTTTGAACCTTGATTTTGAGGTGGTTTTTCTAGACAATCTTTCTTCTGTTGTATCTCCCAAGTTTTGGCCCTTTTGGGTATGAAACTTTCTTTTGTGTATTTCTCTGATATCTCTTCTCTGTAATGCCATAGGTATGATCAAAATTGGATGTTCCAAGTGGAATTTACGGTAACTTCCCCACAACTTGATGATTTTTGGCCTTTCCAGGAGATCTCACTTGTATAGCGTGCCCCGCACAAAATAATTGATATGAAATTCTGAAAATCATACTAGAAATACTACAGACTGTCCATTATCTAATGAAACCGATCCCACTCAATTTTTATACTCTAGGAAGAAGTTATGATTGTTTCACCTGGAACACCTTCTTGAGACTAGTCAATAGGACTAGTCAGATACCCTATCCTCCACAGGGTGTATCTACAAATTTAAGATGACCCAGAAGCTGGAATTTTTACCACAGATACCTTACTAATTTATATGAATAGTCTCTAGATTTTATGGTCTGAAACGTTACAGAAAACGTTTTATAGTGAAAACTCCGCAATGAATCAGTTCATGATGATTCCAGAACCCTATCTTGTACAGGATGTATCTCCGAAAGTGTAAGGCCTAAAGAGATGAAATTTTAACCCAATGTAACTTGATCCATCTACTAAATATCCTCCAAGCCGTTCCTTTTGAAACTCTTTAGAAAAAAAGTTATAGCGAAAATTCCAAGGTGTCTCAGATGTAGCAGTGAAACCCCAAGACCTTGAGCTCTGATACCATATGTTAAGAACCAAATATCAATATGGCATAGAAAAACCTCAGAAAAAGTACTCAACACCTTGAAAAAGAGATAATTTTAGATAATAAGCCTCTTCGAGGGGGCAACCTCCTTTTACCCCACTTAAATGTTCAAGTACAAGATGATTCCAAATGAAAATGTCTCCTTGGTATATATAGGAGACTAGGAGGTATAATTACAACTAATGGAATAAATCCGACATAAATAAAATAACATTACTAATGTAATATCCCCCAATTAAGGGGTAATGAGCCAATATTAGGGCTTAACACATTCACATTTGATGTGTAAAGATTGTCACCTGGACTGTCTTCCCCAAACAAGAATTTCCTTTGGGGTTTCCATGCTGCTTATCAAACCCAACATGTGATCCAATGACTTCTGAAAAAAATATTAGATGTAGAATAATGAATTTTCCCTATCCTTCTTCCTTCTTTCATCTATCTAAAGAAATCTCTAGCACTTTTTCTGTTTTAATGTAACCATTACATATGGAATCCTCTTTCCGAGACCTTCCCAATCACGGCTTCCTTGCTCAATTCTGAGCCTTGAGCAGAAAGTGGTGATCCTTTAAAACTTGTGCTTCTTCTCCTATGCACTTCTTGTGGAATGATCTCTTTTCTCTGAGCTAATGGATTTTATATCTTTGTTGGGCCCTATCATAAAGTTCCCAGGTCTTCAGTATTATTTTGATGCGGGTTCGAACCAGACGAAACCCACTTGCTGCCTTCCTAACCCCTTTTCCCTTATTTAACATGGTTTTCGGGCACTAGATCCTTTCTCTTAGCTCCCAACCCATGCGACCACGGGATATGGCCAAGCACTAGTTCAATAGGTTCTTATTCAGGACTTCAGGCCTCTGGGCTTCAGAAGTTCCTAACCCAAGTCATTGTAACTCCTTAGAGTGTCGAATGGGGGAACTTGCGAAGTGTGGGGAGTGGATCTATGGTCCACTTTTCATTAGAAACCAATGACTGAGATGTAATATAACCCTCATAAAGAGGATATGACTATTTTCGTATAGTGTTCATTCTTCACGCAAGTCTCATTGGTTGTGATTATCATAGCTCAGATCGATGGCTTGTAATCGATTCCGCNNTTTACCTTTCTTTTTTTAACGGTGGGGGGTCCCTCCAATGCATAAAATAGCACGATTCTTATGGAGAGTCCGGTCTCCGGACTGCGACATCTGATGCCACGCGTCCTCTCGGCACCAGGGTTTCAATGTTCGAACACTAACATGTCACATTTGGTGACGTCATTACGTCTTGTCACCTCGACGTTACGAAACTTTTGAAAGTTCTTCCTCTCATGCCTTTATGAAACATTCTTCCAGACTGTCAAGTCTCTGGATTTCACAACTGGTGCCATGCGCCACTATGACCATCAGGGCCCCACCACCCATACCTGAGAGGAGGTCCACGTGGTGAAACATTAGAAACGAACACATGGCCCACTTAGACAGGTGACACATGCTATGTTCCAAATAACATTTCAATCTTTGGCGGGTCCAAAACCCACTGAGACCTGGAACACATCCCATGGGTCCATGTCATTCCCGATGAGATCATCATGCCACGTTACTCTAGAATTTCGGGCTTTAGAATTTTTTACGCCTATTTCCTTCCAGTCTCCCGAATTTCGAATTTTCGGACTTCTTTACCCTCCAGGTCCACATAGTACAGTTGTCACCATCTAAGGTGGTGGCATGTGGCATGTCTAGGAAGGTCCACGTCATGACTGGCGACATCATCCTGCATCCTGCTTGACCACATATACTCTTTTGCTTCGGGACTTTGAGCTTTGGAAGTTTATGCACCAGCACACCCCACTTCTCCCTATCATCGAACTCCGAAGTTACGATCTTCCATGAGATCTACGACTCACAACCACTTACGCGCAACTCTGGCGGCTCTGATCTGCTCTTCACCATGCATTTTCCCCATTTAACTTGGCTTGATCCAACGGTAAGGATTCTCCCAAGATCTACGGTGTAGATCTCCTCCAGGACTTTGGAGCTTTGGGCTTCGACCCTTCTCTTATTGTTTCACCTAACTTCACCGAAGTCACAAAGTCCGAAGGGCTTCCAGGTTAAACCTCCTTCACTTTCTCTAGATCTGAAGGTCGTGAAGGATTCCCCTTCTTCCGAACAGATCCTACGGCCCCAACACCACGAATGTTGTGATTTCTTTCTTTGTGTCCATTTCTTAAACTTATTATGCCTCCTGTGTTCCGAACAAAGCTCCAGTGTTCTTTCAATGCCCTTCTAGCAATCTGTACATCAAAATTCTCTGGACTTCCTACTCTGAATTTCTCATTTGTGGCCCCTCCAGGTTCTGGGTAGAAGCCATGGGCTCTGAACTTGAATTTTGTCATTTTCGACAACAATTATTTTCCAAAACTTTTGCTTCAACTTCCACTAACATGGCCCATCCAGGCTCAGTGTTGAAACCATGGCTTTGATACCAATTTGTAACATCCATATCCCTCTACACCTCTTTCAGGAATTGCTACCCAATTACCTTATCTTCTACAAACTAGCTCTAATACCATTTTGTAACGTCCCTAGCCACCAATAGGTCAAACAACGCCACTTCTTGGCACTTCACTTAGATCTGATACCAATTTGATACCATACCTAGCCATAACTTGTTGGGAAACATGCCTCCTGCAGCTCTGCTTCTCTACTCTGATCCCTGACAACTCTAGCCTTAAACTACTGGGCTATGCCACACAGAGATACTTGCGGAAAAACATACACATCCTTATAAACATAGAATGACTATTATACTTATATATAACATATTAATGCAGAAATAACAATAATACTACACATGTAGCATATACAACATACATGGGAAATACTCATCAATTACAACATGTGTACCATTACACAACATGTAAATGAACATAAAAGTGGTACTTATCTTTTATTAGAATACCACCAACTGTGTGCAGACCTTCCATGAACCTACCAGGCTTAGACCACGCTTCTCATCATGCTCAGTGGTGGGTCACCCCAGAGCTAGGACTAAACTCCACCCATGGCAAGGGAATCCTAGACTAAGTTGAGGTTATAGGAAACTACACAATACAACTGGAATGATTCTCTCCAAGAGCCTTCTTATGCCCACTACTTATGGAATTTCATTCCCCACATGCCTGTTCCACCCTGGGAATATGCACCTTCATTGTTCCACAGTCCATCGGTTCTTCCACTTCCCCTTTCAGGGTCTTGACAACAAGCTGGATCGGGAATTCTCAGAGCTCCGTAGCTGGTGTTGGACTCTCTCTAGGATAAAATCACTTCCCATCAAACTCTCTCGCCTGGAGAGAGTTTCTCACAGGTCTGACAACCCGCCTCTTCAACGATGGGCCTGACAACCCACTTCTTCAACCACTTCAACTTAGTTCTAGTAGGGCGAGGACAACAACAAATGCAACATCATTCGGTTAACACATGGGTGACGACAACAACAAAAAATGGGCATGGACACCAAAAACGACAACAACCAAATGCTAAGACATAACACAGCTCAAGCGAATACAAATGCGTCGGGGTTCACAGGAGACACACGAGATAACTCCAGTACCACCCCAGGATTCCAAAGGTGTGTATTAGATACCGAGGCCGATGATGGATGTGAACTAGTTCAATACATGAATCCCTGGTCAATTTTTCGGAAGGGTGACAAACTTCCATAGATTTCATAAGGGTCACGAGGAGACTCCATACTAGTCCCCAACGCAAGGATGGGAAGCAACGCTAGAATGTGAAGTGAACCCCCTAACATGATGGATTTCCTAGCTATAATTGCATGTGCCCAGGTTGACACATGTCCTCCTGCAACCACATGCATTCCACCTCACACTCATTCCATTTCCCAGGAACTTAGGACAACACCGTTCATGTCCACCTTAGCCTTTAGGAAATAATAATAATAAAATATTATTCCCTTAGAGGTAAGCCCTCTAGCATAGCCTCTAGGCCTAGATACTTAGCCCCCTCCCTCACACTACCTAGTAGATCTTAGTTCCCCATAAATCTTTCTTTGTGGTCGGTCTACACGCAACAATGTGTAATTTTTATTAATGATTTTCATAATTACATATACAAAATAGGCACCTGGCCTTAACATCCTAGGCTCTCTGGCCTAATCATCACATAAGTATCCTATCTTATTATAACTCATCTCACCAGCCTAGCCAAGCATGTTTACAATTCATAATTACAACTGGGGTTTTACCTGGGGATATTACACCTAGACGCCCAACAATTCTTCCCTGGTGTTGGAACCCTGACCACAATTAAATGTCCATATGCAATGAGTATTTGTGGAGATATGTAGCACTCCTCCTGCACCACTCTGCATACCATTTGAATGAGAATCTCCATTGAACCAGCCTGTGGGAGTCTTCTCCGAGATGGGGGTCTTGAGCATGGTAGTTTTCCCATAGCTCTTGGGTGGATGCCAGTCCAGGTATGGTGTAGTCCAAGCGATTTAGAGGATACAGAGGTGGCTGAGGGAGGTCTATTATCAAAGATGAAATTGTTTCTGTCAGTCCAAATAAACCAACAGACCATAGGGGGAAGATTTATAGAGTGATGGGCGAGATTGGACTAGTTCTCAAAGCAATCTGCTAATGTAGTTCCATCCCAGGTATAATTTAAGTTGAGATCTGTTGTGATGTTGGTCCAGATCGATCTGGTGAAAGCACAGTGGATGAAGATATGTTGTGTAGATTCCTCTTCAAGATTGCAGAGATGAAAAATATTGGGGCCAGTCCATCCTTTTTTCTGGAGTACGTCCCAGGTATTAATCTTATTAGCAAGGGAAAACCATATAAAAAGTTTTAGTTTAAGAGGTAAGTTCCAGGACCAGAGTTGGTGTCTCCAGCTTCCTGTATCGTTGGGCCAATAACAATTGAATATTTCAGTGTATACATTCTGCACTGTCAAATAGCCTGATCGGTTGCCCCCCGTCCACATCGGCTGGTCATCTGAATTTTGGAGTTGTATGCCCGTGTTCATGAGGTGATGGCAGAAAGATGTCAACTCGGGCATAAGGCTAGCTGGTAGCTCAAGTTCCAGACTTGTTTTCCAAGTGTTTAAAATTAAAATCGAATGGCGAGTTCTGGTTGCTTGGAAGAGGTAAAACACATGTTTTGTATTTAAAGCATAAATCAGATCATGGGAAAGGTAAGATTTTAGATCCATACCATCTATACGGTCTTTGCCCAGGACGATAGAGTGCCCTGATCCCAGATACCAGCATAAAGAATTAGTAATCCAGCTCATTGTTTTATTGATATTTCTCCAGAAAGGTGATGTCGATCTTGGAGGGGGAAAAGTTGATCTAAGTCAGGAATCCAGAGTAGTATAAGGCATGTATTTATCTTTTAAAATAGAGTGCCAGATCTCTGTGTGAGTTATAGCATGCCAAAGGGTGTTGGTCGCCAAAGCTTGGGTAGAGTGTAGGAGGTTCTGGATCCCCCAACCTCCTTTCCTTTTTGGTTTAGCAAGAGCTTCCCAACTTGACAAGTGCTGACGATTGTGGGTTGAGCATCCTGACCAGAGAAAATTGAAGGACAACTTCCTTAGCTTGTCTAGCACAGAGGTGGGAATGGATGCTAGCGCCATCTAGTAAACAGGTTGGCCCTCAAAAAATCCTTTTAGCAGGGTGTAACATCCTTCTAAGGTGAGCCAACGTTTACACCAGTGGCCAATTATTTTCTCGACTTTAGGAATGAGTTAGTTCCAATCTGTGGATTTGAGAGAATCAACTTTTATGAGATAGCCAAGGTACTTGAAACCTTCAGAGAGGTGGATGAAGTTGTGGGAAAGAAGATATTTCAACAGGGCAACCACTTGGTCCTGGAGGTTTGCCTGGTGGAAAGTTGATTTGTCCCAATTGATCATGAGGCCAGAGGCATTGCAGAAGGTCTTCAGTAGATCAATGATCTTTGTCTATTCTTGTATAGATCCATTTGTCATGATCAACACATTGTCAACAAACAGTAGGTGCAAGATTGTAATAACTCTGGAGACTTTAATCCCAGTGATCTTCCCTTTAGATTAGATTTTTTTAAGGAGCTGCGAGAGGTCTTCCATGGCCAAAATGAAAAGAAGAGGTGAGAGTGGACAACTCTGCCTCAAGCCTCTGCCGCTGCAGAAAAAATGGGAGGGTTTTCCATTCACTAAGACTGAAAAATTTGTTGTTGTCACTCCACACATGATCCACTTGATGGAGGTAAGACTGAAGCCTAATTTGGTAAGGATTAATCTGAGAAAATACCAATCTATAAAATCGAAGGATTTTTTCAAGTCTAACTTTAGAATTATAGCCTTTGATTTTTTTGCCTTGATGTTGTGTAGAAACTCATGCATTGCGCCTATGGCATCTAAGATCTGTCTTCCTTTTAAAAACCCAAGTTGTTCTCCAGAGAGAGCTCTCGAGAGGATAGGCTTTAACCGGTTAGCAATAATTTTAGTTATCAGTTTGTAGCAAAGGTTGCAAAAAGAAATCGACCTGAAGTCCCCAAAGGTGGAAGGGTTGTTCTCTTTTGGAATGACAGTTAAGAAAGTCGAGTTGAGGGTGCCTATGATTCTGCCGCGGAGTCTGGAGTCTTCAACAAGCTCTAGAAAGTTGAATCCAACCAAATCAAAAAAGTGAATGAAGAATTCAACCGTCCAACCGTCCGAGCCTGGACTTCTGTCTTTGTTGAAGGAAATTAGAGCCACATGCACCTCTTGTAGTGTGCATGGACTGTCTAGTGAGTTAGAATATTTAGCTGTAACAAAACGAGCAAATACATTTGCGATAGAGACTGAATCTTGTATATGGATATGCGTAGGCGCTGGATAAATTTTTTTATAATGAGTTGTGGCCGCCGATTTAAGTGTCGTCTGTCCTCTATGAGTGGTGCCTGAGTCATCTTGTAATTCCCAGATGTGCTTTTTGTTCTGTCTGGAGCTAGCAAACTGGTGGAAAATTTTCGTATGGAGGTCACCGCCTTTGATCCAAGTCGCTCTGCTATGTTGACGCCACCAAGCTTCATCCGCTAGGAGAAGTTTGTTTTTATCTAATTCCAGTTGTTGCAGTGATAGGGTTTTGTCACATAATCCTCCAAATGGTGTATCCTCCAAGAGAAGGTTCTGAATCATGAGTTCTAGATCAATCAGCCTCGCTTGATTGTGTAGCCTGTGGTTGCGGGCCCACGGTTTGATGCGGACTTTGAGAAATTTTAGCTTTCGCGCGAGGCAATGTAGGCTATGCATAAGTAATACATTGCATGTTACATAATTATTTTATGTTTTGGCTTTAGACTACATAAAATACTCCATTAAAAAATGTGTGAGATGCACTTATATTTTCACTTGTTACATATTAATGTACTCTATAATTTAAATGGAAAATTTAAGATTAAAAAAAGTGGATCCACTTATTGTTAGAGGGATTGTCTAATTGTTCTATGAAATTATTTTTGTGGCTCAAATTCAACGACATAAATTTGCAGGAAATCACTATTTTTTGTTATTTAAAATCCATTTCTAAATGCAGAAATGGATTCAACATGCTGAAAAACCCTTAGAACATTCCAATTATACAAAATAAACACTTCTACAGATCTAACAATTTCTCTTAGGATTTGAACAAATATCCCCGAAAAATCTAAAGAAAAATCATTTTGTAGAACATTTAGACTACTGTGTTCATAAATTCTGAGTTCTAACACCAAAACGGATTTAGCGCATATATGGCAGAGGCGGAAGGACACGACAGAACCAACTGGTGCCTCGGTGAGCAACTGGTCGAGGAGGGCTAAGCCACTGTCTCCTTGTACTTATTTTCACATATCTATCCTTGTACGCATAATTCTTGGTCATATGTCATAACTGTCTTATATTTGTGCCCTGTAAACGCCATGGATCCACCTGGATCATACTCATTTGGAGCTCGTTTCCTGCAACTGCAAACACAAGTTCTCGAGAGAATAGAAAATGAATAAAAGGCTAAATGACAGTCATTTTAAGTAATGTAATTGAGAGGCCCGCAGGGGTGTAGACCGATTGGCAAGTGCCGTGTAAATGGAAGGAAATATGTAAAAAGAGGTCTCAAGGTCGATTCTCACCCTGATTTACTCGGAGGGCGTGCTTGCGGGTTGTGCGTTTCTCCCTAGGGGTTATAAGGCAGCCGACATGATTCGACCCCGTGTCACACGAGTACGATACTTTCATTGTTACCGATTCCCATAGTTATCAAAAAAAAAAGAAAAAAAAAAAGAAGTAATGTAATTGAGATTGAGAGTGCCCATGGATCTTACCATCTTTGGAGTGCCCATGGTAGCCAATGGTTACAGAAAGTAGCAGAAAGAGCAGTGCATATACCAATTGAACCATTATTAACGATGGTTGAATTCTCACACTTCTCTTCATCTTCTCCCTAGAGGTAACATGCTGCTATTCATGTGTTTATATATTGAATCAAGGCACCGCGTTTGACAAGATTGAAGTCAATGCAACACCAGAAGTGAATTGATGGAAACATCTCAGTGATGGAAGTGATTAGATGGCTTTAGGTGCGTTCCCATCCATCCGTCAAACAATTGCCAGTGAAATAGGGAGTGGGTTAACTGGGAGCAATTTTTCTTCCTGAGTTACAGTAGGTTTTTTGGTCGCTTGTTTTTAAATTTTCGGATAGCTAGAATTTTGATATATTTTCTGAGCATTTGGGTTGGTTTAAAATGGGACAAAATCCCCAGGGTAAGGTTTTGAAATGCATCGGACTTTAACCCATGCTAAACTCAGACTACTCCTGAAAATCTAGCGGGATTCATGCCTGTTTTTTTGCCTAAAAAGCGGAACTCGGGAGGGAAGATTGCTCCCGAGTTAGCCTACTCAGTTAAATAGGGAGTGGGCTAGCTCAGCAGAAATATTCCCTCCCGAGTTACTGAGCATCTGGGTTGGTTTAAAATGGGTCAAAACCCCTGGGGTAAGGTTTTGAAATGCATCGGCTTTTAACCCATGTTAAACTCAGACTACCCCTGAAAATCTAGTCGGATTCATGCCCGTTTTTTTGCTTGAAAAGCGGAACCCGGGAGAGAAGATTGCTCCTGAGTTAGCCTACTAAGTCAAATATGGAGTGGGCTAACCAGGGAGCAATCTTCCCTCCAGAGTTACTTTTCCGGTAGGTCCTCTGGAAACTTGTTTTTAAATTTCTGGCGAATTCAGAACTCTGATCGATTTTCTAAGCATCTGGTTTGGTTTAAAATGGGGCAAAACCCTTGGAGTAAGGTTTTGAAACACATCGAACTTTAACCCATGCTAAACTCAGACTACCCCTGAAAATCTGGCCGGATTCAGGCCCATTTTTTCCCTGAAAAACGAAACTTGGGAGTGAAGATTGCTCCCGAGTTAGCCTACTCCATATGGGTTAAAATTTGATGCCTTTCAAATCCTTATTCCAGGGGTTTTGTCCCATTTTAAACCAACCCAGATGCTCATAAAATCAATCAGAGTTTTGGATTGGCCGGAAATTTAAAAAGGAGTCGCGGGAGGACCTACCGGAAAAGTATCTCGAGGGAAGATTGCTCTCGAGTTAGCCTACTCCGTCAAATAGGAAGTGGGCTAACTCGGGAACAATCTTTCCTCTCCAGTAACTTTTTTGGTAAGTCCTCCAATGGCTCCTTTTTAAATTTCCAGCCAATCTAGAACTCTGATCGATTTTATGAGCATCTAGGTCGGTTTAAAATGGGACAAAACCCCTGAAATAAAGTTGAATTTAACCCATACTAAACTCAGACTACCCATAAAAATCTGACCAAATTGAGACCCGTTTTTTTACCTGAAAAGCCAAACTCAAGAGAGAAGATTACGCCAAATGAGTATGAGCTCTTTTGAAGTTGGAATAAGTGCACTTACCAATTACAACGGCCTCTTTCAAACAATTCGTGCAGCCCATATCTGATGGCTTATCGCTTCCCAGTCCTCGGCAATACTTACGGTGGCATACTTTTCCATCAACGCTCCTGCAGTCCTATCAGAAGAGATTTGAACGATATTGTTTATCAGATACCACGTAGCTGTGCATTCAGCGAAAGAAATTGCTTCATTATGAAGTTTGGAGAAATGGATCGATGCATAATTCTCTTTCGACGAAAAATGCTTCATTAGTCCTTTGCTTTGTTGATACTATTTCAAAACATAAAGCGATGCTGATTTTTGGATCATTGTTGAACTTTTTGTGTTATGGTTGGATTTGTAATTGTTCTTTGGAGTTTGAAACGGAGTTTTGTTTTGTATTTAGTATTTATTAGGTAGTTGGTGGTTTTCAGTTATAAATCTCAATGCACAACATTATAATATTTTCTTCTGTTTTGTTGTACTGAGTATTTATTAGGTTATTAGGTGGGTTTCCTAAAATTTTTATTTGATTATTTTGTTTTGTAGTTGATATGAGTGATGTAATTGTTACTTAAAAAATATCGAGATCAAGGCACACCATGAGAATATTTTGTTTTGTAATTGATATGAGTGATGAATTGGTATTAAAAGTGATCAATGTCAATCCATAACCATAGGAAAGAGATTGATATGAAGAAATGTATGTTTATTGTTTTATATATATATATATAATTTATTTTAATAATTATAAATAGAAAATATAAACATTATTTTTATGGTTATTTATTTTTATTAACAAAATCATGGTATATTGAATCTCATCTCTAATAAACACAATAAATAATTTATGAAAAAGTAAAGAAGGTGTATCACATTTAAATAATAAACACAATCTTCAACAACATCTACTCTTTTGCATGTGTTTTTACTAATTTTATTTATTTAGGAACACAACTTAGGAGTATGAGTTGGAGAACATTTATTTCCTTGTTTTTTTTTCCATGAAAAAAAGAAGTAATTTTATTCATTTGAAAATAATCAAATTACTTTTTGTAGGTGCCTTAAGCACGACTCAATCAAGGGTAAAGTGATCAGAAAATAGAAGCTTGGAGGGGACCAGAAGTTAGCTAATAAGACACAAAGAAATATACAATAAAATGAGTTGGGAACAACCCAAAATAAGTTAGAAAATGACCATTGAAGTACAAGAAACCTCGCCATGAAATACATGCTAGGAAATTCAATCATAAAGAAAACCCTGGAGGCCGGAAGGACTAGGTCAGAGTGGTAAGAAGCTCCCACATCAATAGAACTAGAAAGCTACGATGCTAAAGAAAATCCCATCCAACAAACACCGGGAAAAAATAAACCAAAAGATGCACGCCCTCAAGGCCAAATTCGACCCTGTAAATTTAAACTGATTTAAACAAATTCAAATTAATGTAAACAAATTCTAACTCTAGCAAAACAAACTCTAATTCATTTAAACTAACTCTAACTCGAACAAAACTAACATTAAATGGACATATGTGTAATATGTATAAGATGTGATATTGTAATATGTGATGTTGTAATCAGACCTGTGCATGGACATGGACAGGGCCAAATTCGGCCCTGTCAATTTAAACTAATTTATATTAACTAAAACAAATTCTAACTCTAATAAAACAAACTCTAATTGGTTTAAACTAACTCTAACTCTAACAAAACTAACATTAAATGGACATATGTATAATTTGTGTAATAAGTGTAGCATGTGATAATGTAATATATGATGTCATAATCAGGCATGTCCCTGTACATGAAAATGGATGAATACAACTATGTCCATGTACAGGGACATGCCTGAACTGTCCCTGTACATGGACAGGGCAGTATGCTATATATTATAATATATAACATTTGTTATATACTATAATATATAACATATGTTATATATTATAATATAACATATGTTATATATTATAATATATGGAATGTGAGATATTCTTGTATTTACGAAAGGTTCGGGAGCTTGTTCTTGTGTAGGAATTTGCTTTTGACAATAATAGCAATTCTTGGAACCTTTCTAGTGTAAAAGAAAATGATCATCTAAAGCAGATTTATTTAAAACAGGTTTATATATAGGGGCTTTAGATAAAGAAGAAGAGGATGAGTATCTGGCAGAAGAGGAAGATTTTCTGATCAGAGTTACTAATAGATAAAGAAGATAGATCTAAATCTCTATTTTTGGAACTCTGAGATCTTCCTATTCTTAATACATTCTTTCCAAAGGAGTTTTGTTCAATCTTGAGTTCTCTAGCCATAGGAGGCGATATTCTGAAATAAATAGGTTCATATTCTGCAGACCATTCATCAATAGCAGTAAGCTTAGGAAAATTCTGAATCTTTTGTTTTATAATCTGGACTGCTTGAGTCATCTTATAATTCCATGGCATTACTTTACTTAGTATTTTCTGAAGTATTCTGACATCCTTAGCTTGATTTTCATAAAATTGCCGTATGTAGTTCAAACAACCAAGGAATATTTGCAGTTGCTTCTGATCTAAAATTTCATCAGGGAATTCTGCAAGCTTCTTTAAAACATGATCTTGGAGTTCTACTTCTCCTTTGGATAGTATTAAACCAAGACACTCAATCTTTGTCTGTGCCCAACAAAGCTTAGAACGACTGAGCACCAAACCATGTTTATACAAGAGGTCATAAACAACCTTCAAATGTTGTACATGATATTTACAATCTACAGAACAAACAAGCAAATCATCAATATATACAATTACAAAATTGAGATGTTTGAAGATGTCATCCATTCATTTCTGGAATTTTGATGGTGCATTCTTCAAAACAAAGGGCATCACTTTCCATTGATACTGGCCATTTGGGACAACAAAAACTATCTTATATCTATCTTTAGGAATTATTCCAATTTGCCAGAATCCACTTTTCAAGTCAAACTTACTGAAAACATTACACTTCCCGATCTTTGAAAATAACAACTCTTTTGATGGTAAAGGAAACCTGATAGGAAGTAGAGAATCATTCAAAGCTCTATAGTTTATTACCATCCTAGGTTTTCCTCTTTTTTGTTCATTGTGTTTATTAACATAGAATGCAGGACAAGCCCAAGGGCTTCTACTGATTTCTATCAATTTCCTTCCTAGGAGTTTTGTAATTTCTTTCTGGTAATAATCACATTCTGTTGGAGACACGTGATTAAAAGATGTTTTCTGTGGTTTAGGAGTGTAATCTTCTTTATAGGGCAGACTGACAAAGTATTTTTCTCTGGTCCAAAAAGCATTAGGATAATCTAATGTACAATCTTTTTCTATCTTATCCTTGATGTCCTTTATCAATTCTATACCATGCTTTTCAGTATGACCAATGATCTTTTGAATATGTATCAGGCTGCTAGCAGATTTTTCAATTTGTTGGAAAGTCTGTTTTACTGCAATTCTTGTTTCATAACTAGACTTGCTGGGTACTTTAATTGTCTTACCCAAAATTGTAAGTTGTACAAAATTGCTACCTATAACAAAAGGTAAACATTTATTTACAAAATCTTGTCCTAACAGTATATCTGCACCAGTATCATAACAGTAGAGTGTAACCGATACTTTAGCTTCCTGTATCATTATTGGAAAGTCTGGGGCTATGTATTTAATCTTTATTTCTGACTTATTGACATCTCTGAAGGAGATATCAATAGGTTTCCAATAATAGTCTGGTATAGCTCCATGCTTAGCACAGGAATTCATGGCACCTATATCTAGTTGTGCATCCAATGTGTACTGCAGATAACCTTGGACTTTGAGACTTACAGTAATAACCAATCTGCAATCTAAGCCATTCATTTGCTTAGAATCATATGGTTCACTTTCTGTCTCTTCATTGAACATTTCATTTTCTAGTTGTTCATGTCTTTTCATCTTTAGGAAGTTTAATTCTTCTTTCTGTAATTTCAAGCTTCTCCATAAATCAACAATTAATGCTTCTTTCTCTTTTATTGATTCTTCAAGATGGAATATGGTATTGTCTAAGGATTCATCTTCTATTAGAGTTTCCTTAGTTGGTTCTGAAATCTTGACAATACTTTTTGCTCTACTATCCTTTTGCTAGGATGACCTAAAATCAACATCTTTAGGTGTGTAATTATGGATATTCACCATGCTTGGCTACTGGATTTTATCAATTTGAGCAGAGAGTTGGTAAAGTTGAGAAGAATAACGTATGGAGAGCTGGAATTGTCCAGGAGTGAGAACGGACAATTTCTCTTGGAGTTCAGACCTTTGTTTAAGAAGAGATGTAAGGTCTGTATAGGGAGACATCATTTTAATGTCGAGAAAATGCATGGTTTCAACAATCTGGGATGAATTTGAATCATCGTCAGAAGCTGGATCAAGAAGGTTGTTATCAGAGAGGTAGGAATCACTATCCTCTATTAAGGAAAGGTACTCACCATCTAAGCGAATTTCAACTAAATTCCATTCGGAATGATTATAACTAGATTGGAAAAGATCCATAATCTTTGTTTGGAACTTAGTTTTAGTCTGAAGAGGACATTGAGAAGCCCAGTGGCCAAGATTTTTATAGATAAAGCAGGATGATTGCTTTACTTGGCGATTCTGTGGTCGACGTTTAAAGTAGGATTTCTTTCGGGAGTGACTGTTTCTAGTAAACCTCTTAGGATATTTCTTAAAGAATCCTCGTGGCTTAGGTTTACACTTAAAACAACCACAATCCTTTTTACATGAGTCCTTTCTAGCATTCTTTTTGTTACAACCAAAGTGATAAGTTTCTGCAAACATATCACAGACAAATGAGTCGAAACCTAATTGTTTCTTCACAGATTTATTAGTTTTTCTGCGAAGACATTCTTTTTGTAGAGCCATAACGATATGCTCATGCAAGCCTGCTAGAGAGAGTTGTGATATATCAATATTTAATTCTTCAAATCTATCTCTAACCAGGTCAGGTACCTTACCAGACATTGCAGATAAATACTTTCGTAGATATGCTACATTTTCAGGATCAGGAGATTTATACAGTAAATCTTGCATTGTACAGAGGAATTTAGGGAGTTGAGATATATGGAATAATTGTTGATTCATAAACAAATCAGCATAATGATTTGAATCTATTTTAGCATTGCCATATAATTCATGTACAACTGCTTTTATAAGCTCTTCAATAGGGTTGTCATGATTCATCAACTTGAGCTTATCTTCTTCTCGGATTCTGTCCCACCAGAGTCCTAAATTTCCTGTGAATCCCCAAGTTAACCTTAAGGCTAACTCATTCCAGGCTATCTTATTTTGGAATATCATCTTTTGGGTTCTTGCCCATGCCTGCCATTTTTGAAAGATTAACATCATTTCGTTCTTTGATCTGCAATTTAGATTTGTGATGGGTGCAGATTCTATATTCTCTCTTGAGAATGAGGCATGTTTAGCAAAATTAGCCGGATCAAAAGGGACTTTCTTGGAAGAGCCGTATTTGGCATTGCACCACTTTTCCCAAGCAGATTGGAAGGCATTTCCTCCTGCATCATCATGTGAGGAACGAGGTGCATTCTTTGTTGAGCTATCAGCTTCATCTATCCCTTTTATAAATGGGACTAGGGATATAGAAACTTGTTGTGATTTGTGAATGTCTTCTTTCATAGTAGAAGACTGTTTCTTTACTAACTCTATCTTTTCAGTAGCTATTTCCAAAACTTCAGCAATTCTTGCTAGAACTAGATTTGGAACCTCAATAGCTAACTGTTTGAGAGTTAGATGTTTCTGTTCCTCTTTGGAACTGGTATTACCAAACCAATTGAAAGATGCATGTCTTTTAATATCATCAAATTTAATAGGAGAGGGAGTCTCCTTTTCTTTTTCAAAAGAATCTTTCAGACTAAAAACAATAGTCTGAATTGTATCTAGTTTCTCAAGAATCTGTACAAGTTGAGTCTTAACCTATTCTTGATTATTTTCTAAGGAATCAATTTCTGAATGCAAACCATTCATGTGAATTTTAGTCTGTAGCACATCTTGCGCGATATCATCAATGTTCTGAGCAAGACAGACTGATTGGTAGTTTGCATAATTTTGTAATCTCACTATATCTTGAGATTGTTCTGCATCAGCTTTTCTATATTTGATAAAATCTAGGTCAGCTACAAGATCATTCTTGAACACTGGAGTATGGTTTCCTGGTCCAAGATTCCTTTGAGGAAGGGTAGATTTTTTATCCCTGTCACTCCTTGGTAAAGGGGAATTTATCATTTTGATCAGAGGGATGGCTAGATCTACACATTCTGAACAGTTAGCATGTTGGCCATTATGTTCTGTTTTAGATTGGAATGTCCGAAAATTCTTAGGAGCAGATGGAATGTGAGATATTCTTGTATTTACGAAAGGTTCGGGAGCTTGCTCTTGTGTATGAATTTGCTTTTGGCAATACTAGCAGTTCTTGGAACCTTTCTGGTGTAAAAGAAAATGATCATCTAAAGCAGATTTATTTAAAACAGGTTTATATACAGGGGCTTTAGATAAAGAAGAAGAGGATGAGTATCTGGCAGAAGAGGAAGATTTTCTTAGATGTGTATCAGAGTTACTAATAGATAAAGAAGATAGATCTAAATCTCTATTTCTGGAACTCTGAGATCTTCCTATTCTTAATACATTCTTTCCAGAGGAGTTTTGTTCAATCTTGTGTTCTCTAGCCATAGGAGGCGATATTTTGGAAGAAATAGGTTCATATTCTGCAGACCATTCATCAATAGCAGTAAGCTTTGCAAATCCTAATGTAATGGGTGAAACATTGCCAGGTCCAACCACCACGCTTTCGGAAGTAGCGCGCTGCATTAATTTGGGATTAAGTGTAGGCATAGTTGTGGAAACAAAGCAAAGACAGGTAGTTGTATGTAGTTGGGCAATATTAGAAGAATCTTCCATATCAAAACCAAAAAAATGTACATAGGCTTGGAGCAGAGTAGAAATGTATGGATCTGTCACCGAGACTTGAAATCGGGGTAGGGATGACGACCAAACTGGGCCATTATGTAGAGGAGATTGGAATCCGGATATTAGGGCATTAGAAAATTGATTATGTCTTGAATCAATGATGCAATTTAAGATAGACGTATTAAGAACAGGTTTGACCAAAGGGTTAATTCCAAACTGAATAAGGCCAAGATGGACATATTGATATCCATGTTCTAATTCTCAATCAATATCAGCTTGTTGAATAAGAGGGATCTGATAAACAGTTTGACAGAGAGAGAGAGGCACATTATGAGAACAATATCTAATAAGTGTAGAAGCATGGAACTTAAATATAGGTAAGTCATAGATTTTGGAAGGTTCTATCTCAGGCATCCTCCAATTTATATCTAGCTCATACTCCTGAGCTATTAGCCTTGTATTGTACAAAGACTTAGAAGAAGAAGACCGACTGAGAAAATTCTTATACCACTTAGATGGTTTATATTTAACATCAGCAGATAAATCATAAGAAGCTTTATCATTCTGTGAAGCCATTATCAACTACTGCAACTTCTGACAGTATACTTAAGATATTGTAGGTAAGCAAATATATCAAGTGGTAAGATCTAACTTACTATGGGAAAAGGACTTTGCATCACTCCATGCCTTTCTTCGGCTTCAACGACTGACTTAAGTGTCCTACAACAACAACTAGAGACCACAACCAAGTAGATCACTTCACTCAATACTGAACATTTGCACATCTCACAATCATATACTTCAGACACATGGCTCGTATCAAGATAGAATCACTTCTCAACAAACTTCTTTGTATTAATCAACTGATATCACTCATATACATTATATGCATGACAACATGCATATTACAGACATATAAGCTATAACTGCATAGAAAAGTAGGGCGTTTAATCTTAGTTCTCTGTTTCGGAGAAAGATAATGTCAGATAGGCTCTTGGCCGACTGCTCAGGCAATAACTAGCTTGACAAACTAACTGGCTCTGATACCAATTTTACAGAGTAGGATCATATACCATAGACAGAGAATTTATTACACTTGAGATCAGTGTTTTTCATTCACAAGTTCCCGAAGGCGAGTGAAGAGGATACACACTGCTCGGACATAAATTGATACTAAGACTTCTAAGACTCAAACTATGACTCTCTCCCAATCTCCGAATGTCTCAAATGAGAGGAGAAGGGGTTTATTTATACAATTCTTAACAGGTTGCCGGTAAACATGAACTGACAATTGCCTGTTAAAGATAAGATTCCTTCCAAGTGGATGGGGCAGCTGTGGACTACAACTGTTATCTCGTCCCTTAAAGGCTCGGCCATATGGGGACCCATACCAACTTTTACGGAATGACAGATTTAAAGTAAATATATGCAAATCGAATATATGAGTACAAAGTGGAGTTCTACAGGAACCCACGGAACTGACGGGACACCATTGTCGACCCATTAGACATGAAAAGAATCAATCTAACAATTATTACAAAATAAGGACCACGAGGCCCATCATGCTTCCATTCAGTTTATTATATTTAATTCAGAAATTGAATCAAATGATTCGTCACTGTTATAGTCAAAATGACTGCTTGGAGGAGAACTGTGCTCATTGGAAAATGGTGGTAATCCGCTGAAACATTTGTAAAATAGAGATCCTTGCATAGCTGGAATTAACTCATCTTCTGGAACACGCAAATCACCAAAGAATTCACTGGTGATTTTATATGATTGAGGTTGAGGAGGCTCAAACTTTTCAAGAATTAGATTGCTTCCTTTGAATGACAAATTAAAGGCGAACCAACCTTCATAATGAGCAGCTTCTTCAATTTCTTCTCGGAACCATTGTTTGAATGCATCCTTGCTTTGTCCAAAGAAAGAAATATGGACAATACATCTAGAATAAAATATATAACCATCCGGACCACCAAAGCTGAGATTCTTTGAATGTTGAGCATTCAAAGATGATCCAACAAGATCCATCATATTTTATCTGCAACATGATCTTGCAATAATCCTCATATGAAATACAAGGAGTGTAAAGCAAGATATATATTTGTCCTTACATTGGTCCTCCTGGGATTGATCCTCTAGCCATATGATGGCTCATTCAGAAATAACCAAAATAGAAGACATGGTGATTATAGGTCTGTACCCACTTATTTAGAATATCTATACAGACTGGACTAGATTTTATGTAGCAATTTAGGCAATCAAAACAATAACAATATTCACAATTTTTACATACAAGGATCCATTTGAATCCAGGTGGGGGAGCATCCCTTATGCTCAAGGAGGATGAAGCCATTTTATTGTCTTGTCCTTTTCTATGGGAGCAACAACTTCTCTGGTAAGTAGATCAACAACACAATTATCTTTACCAGTTTTATAGTGGATTTCAAAATCAAATCCGTCAAGCCAAAGACTCCACCGCAATATCCTGTTGTTTCCCTGTTCCAACAGACGTTGATTAGACAACATGCCCTTCATATGTTTTAGATTAGTTCTTACAATAAAATGTATAGGTTTTAAGAATAATCTGAATTTTTTAATGTGATTCTTCACAGCAATAATTTCTTTATGCGATGAAGGGTATCTTGATTCAGTATCACTGAAGCAACCAGAAGTATATATGCACACTTCTTCCAATTTAGGACCATTCTTCTGCAATAATACTGCTTCCCAAGTATCATTTGAAGCATCAGTTTCAAGTATAAGTTGGAAGGCCATATCTGGAAGATGCAGCTTAGGCAAATTCTGAATCTTTTATGGATCATATATAACAAATGTTATATATTATAATATAACATATTCTACATTAATTTTATCACTTTTGCTGTTGCAATCTAGCATAATCGAAATCCTTTATATTTGAAAAATACAAATAACATGTACATCCATTAAATATTCAAAAAATGTTACCACTTTTATTATTACAATCTACCATAATTGAAATTATTTCATGCACATCCATTAAATATTCAAGGAAACCTGACACAAATAATCAAACAAATTGAACAACATTGTCCATTTAATTTTATGTATAAACTAAGATTGATAATTTACAAATCCCAATTCCATTCATGAAAAAATTATTATTGGTTTTCTTTCGATTTATTATATATTTAATGTCACATTGTGACTCTATATTAATTTGGGGGTGGGGCAAATATTAGAGAAAATGTATATTCTACTCTGTCCATGTATAGGGACATGCCCGAATTCGGGCTTGTCCCTGTACATGGACATGGATAGAATATTCTAACTCAAATTAAATCTAAACCAAACTAAACTCTACAGGGACATAATTCAATCTAAACTAATTTAAACAAATTCTAACTCTAACAAAAAAAAAACTCTAATTAATTTAAACTAACTCTAATAAAACTAACAAAACTAACATTAAATGAACATATGTGTAATATGTGTAATAAGATTAATATGTAATATTGTAATATGCGATGTAGTAATCGGGCCTGTCCATGTACAGGACAAGCCCGAAGTCTATCACTTTTGTTGTTGCAATCTAGCATAATCGAAATCCTCTATTTCTCAAAAAGACAAATAACATGCACATCCAATAAATATTCAAAAAATGTTATCACTTTTATTATTACAATCTACCATAATTGAAATTCTTTCATGCACATCCATTAAATATTCAAGGAAACGTGACACAAATAATCAAACAAATTTAATAGACATTGTCCATTTAATTTTATGTATAAACTAAGATTGACACTCTGCAAATCCCAATTACATTCTTGAAAATTTTATTATTGGTTTGCTTTCGATTTATTATATATTTAATGTCACATTATGACTCTATATTAATTCGGAGGTGGGGCTAATATTAGAGAAAATGTATATTCTGCCTTGTCCATGTACAGGGACATGCCTGAATTCGGGTCTGTAACTGTACATGGACATAGACAAATTATTCTAACTCAAATTCAATCTAAACTAAACTAAATTATACAAGGACATAATTCAATCTAAACTAAACTAAATTCTACAGGGACATAATTCAATCTAAACTAATTTAAACAAACTTAAATTAATTTAAACAATTTCGAGCTCTAACAAAAAAACTATAATTAATTTAAACTAACTCTAACTCTAACAAAACTAACAAAACTAGCATTAAATGGACATATGTGTAATATGTGTAATTAGCTTAATATGTGATATTGTAATATGTGATGTCGTAATCAGGCCTGTCCCTGTACATGGACAAGGCCGAATTCGACCCTGTCAAATTAAACTAATTAAATTCTAACTCTAACAAAACTAAATCTAACTAATTTAAACTAACTCTACCTCTAACTATCTCTAACTCTAACCTGGACCAATGCAGCTCCGACGCAAGCACCAACGTCCGCAGCTCCAATGTCTGCAACAAGCACCAACGTCCGCAGCTTCAACGTCTGCAACAAGCACCAACGTCCGTAGCTAGAACGCAAGACCAACGTCTGCAGGACCAATGACCACTATCTCCTATCAATATCAACAGTTCGGGAAAAATACGAGCTGAGCGATGTGCGGGTTATATATAAACCATTTGTTCGACCGAAAGGTTCTTTCGACCGAAAGAGTCTTTCAATTGAAAAACGATTTCAGTTGAAAAAAGGTTCAGCTGAAAATATCTACCGAAAAAAAAACAAAACGTCTGGCTAAGATGGTAGAAGACAGTCAAGGTCATTGTGCCAGTAACGTTTGATTTGATGTCCAATGTTTCAACCGAAAATATGTGTCTTTTGGATGAAATAATTATTAGTTCGGTAGAAAGAATGTTAGTAGGAATTTTGGAAACCCGATTTTGACAAAAGTTTTACCCAACTTCATGATTTTACCCGTTTAGACTTCTATGGTTTCCTAGACCTAGAGAAAAGTTAGCATTCTATAATTTCTATAGACAAGTTAGCAAAGTTAGCATTCTATAGACAATATAAATAATTTATGAAGAATTCTATAATTATTTTTGTTTTGTACAATGAAAAAGTTAGCATTTAAGACATAGTTTCCCACCATGTAACATCTCAAAACAATTCTATCTAGAAGCCCTCCCGTATTCATTGGATTTATCATTAAAACACAAAATGCTTTGTTTAAAGAATTGAGTAGAGACCTCCATAGTTATGTGGAAATGAAATATCCATAATAACGACAAACCATCCTTATATTCTTGGGAACCCACAATCAATATTTAGAGATAGAAGAACCTTGGAGAAACCACTCTCACTCTTCTTTTCATTTTACTCATGCAAAAACATCTTGGCCTTCCATGTAAAATAGGAGAAACCGGTGAGACTCTTCTTTTCATTTTATCCATTCAAAGACATCTTGGCCTTCCATGGAAAATACCTGATATGCACAAAATTAAATGTAACAAGGTGACCACACCACTGATTTTCTTATTTGTAATATATTACTTTTCATTAGGGATAATCTCTAATATTCATGTATTTATTTGGTATTCATTTTGCACATTGTTCATTTTGGTAGTTATCACAAAACATGCACTCTTGTCATAAGATGCTCACCTAAACATTTTTATTTTCCTAGTATAATGAAATACTCAAATGAGTTGTTGGTTGTCAAATGACTAATGCCCCAAATCTAACTATGAAGGAGCTATTACATTTAAGCTATGCATAAATAATACATTAAGTGTTAATTACATCAAGTTTTGGATTTAGAATACATACAACTACTCCATAAGATGAAGTTATATTTTCACTTGTTACATATTAATGTACTCTCTAATTCAAATGGAAAATTTAAGATTAAAAAAAGTGGATCCATAAAAATGATATTTGTGAAATCTACACGAAATTATTATTTTTTATTATTTAAAATCCATTTATGAATGCAAAAATAAATTCAGCATTCCTACAAATCTAACAATTTCTAACTAGATTTTAAGCAAATGTGCCACTACTACATTCTTATATATATGATAAATTCTCAGTTAGAACACTGAACGGATTTAGCGCACATATGGCGGAGGCGGAGGGAGACGAATGAACTGATTGCTGCCCCGATCACCTACTGGCGGAGGAGGGCTAAGCGGCTGTCTCCTTCTACTTATTTTCACATATCTATTCTCATACGCGTAACTCTTCGTCATATGCCGTAACTGTCTTATATTTCTGCTCTGCAAACGCCATGGATCCGCCTGGTTCATACTCATTTGGAGCTCGTTTCCTGCAAGCACAAGTTCTCGAGAGAATAGAAAATGAATAAAAGGCTAAATAGCAGTCATTTTTTGTAATGTATTTGAGATTGAGAGTGCCCATGGATCTTACCATCTTTGGAGTGCCCATGGCAGCCAATGCTTACAGAAAGCAGCAGAAAAAGCAGTGCGAATACCAA
>ML785653.1:54096-66935 GCA_009831015.1 Picea engelmannii | reverse complement strand
TCCTCCCGCTTTTAGTTTTTAAATTTCCGGCCAATCCAGAATTTTGATCGATTTTCTGAGCATTTGGGTTGGTTTAAAATGGGGCAAAACCCCTAGATAAGGTTTTGAAATGCATCGGACTTTAACCCATGTTAAACTTAGACTACCCCTAAAAATCTGGCAGGATTCAGGCCTGTTTTTTTGCATGAAAAGCAGAACTCAGGAGGAAAGATTGCTCCCGAGTTAGCCTACTTAGTAAAATAGGGAGTGGGCTAACTCGGGAGCAATCTTGCCTCTCGAGTTACTTTTCTGGTAGGTCCTCCCACTACTCGTTTTTAAATTTTTGGCCAATTTAGAATTTTGATCGATTTTCTGAGCATCTTGGTTGGTTTAAAATGGGACAAAACCTCCAACTTAAGGTTTTGAAAAACATCAAACTTTAACCCACGCTAAACTCAGACTACCCCTGAAAATATGACCGGATTCAGATTCATTTTTTTACCAGAAAAACCTAACTCAAAAGTGAAGATTGCTCCAAATGAATATGAGCTCTTTTGAAGTTGGAATAAGTGCACCAATTACAACGGCCTCTTTCAAACAATTTGTGTAGCCAATACCTGATGGCTTAACGTTTCCCAGTCCTCGGCAATACTTACGGTGGCATGCTTTTCCATCAACGCTCTTGCAGTCCTATCAGAAGAGATTTGAACGATGTTGTTTATCAGATCCCACGTAGCTGTGCATTCAACGAAAGAAATTGCTTCATTATGAAGTTTGGAGAAATGGATTGCTTCATAATGCTCTTTGGATGAAAAATGCTTCATTAATGAGGGTTGTTGTCCTTTGCTTTGTTGATACTATTTCCGTGTGATATATTTCCCACATGATGGAAGAATGGTGACTATTGATCAACTTTCATTTGTTGGCCTTGACTTGACCATCCACTCAATGAACTCCCTGAACGGTTCATATATGCAGTGGGTATCACCCCCGCCATAGGTCAATTATGTGGCGTTGTCCCCCATGCCTTCACATGTCGATGAGATGAACCTCTCACTGTAAGATCAGTCTTTTATGACTTCGATCTGGTAGTTGACATGGTGATCTCTTCGATAGGGTCTTTGGAGCTTGATCTCCTTACTCTCGTCGCGACCCTCAACATGGTTTTCTTCCAGTGCGTGTTTCTTCCATCCAGTGAAGATCTCTTGGAAGCCATGACCAAGTTTTGTCCCTTGACATGGTGTCCTTCTAGGGCATTGTCCTCTTGGATTCCATGATCAAGAAGATAACCTTGAGCATTATTTTCTGATTTCAAGATCATTAAAAAATGAAACCAACCATGAACATGGTTTTCTGATTTCAAGCTCATTAAAAAATGAAACTAGCCTTGAGCATAGTTTTCTGTTTTCAAGCTCGTTAAAAAATGAAACCAGTTGTAAGGATAGTTTTTGCGTCTCTGTAGAAACCTCATTAAAAAATGAAATAGAGCTTACGAGCATAGTTCCCGTTTCTATGTCAAACTCGTTAAAAAAATAAAACAACAATCCAGGGATTGAACCTGGATTCACAAGCACAGTTCTTGTTCCTGTGTCAAGATTGTTAAAAAATGAAATAGATTTTTCCCCCCTCTTTGATTGAGTCAAGTACTTCGTTGTGTATGGTATTTGAAGCTTCTTTTC
Organism: Picea engelmannii; assembly: GCA_009831015.1. Classification (NCBI taxonomy): domain Eukaryota; kingdom Viridiplantae; phylum Streptophyta; class Pinopsida; order Pinales; family Pinaceae; genus Picea; species Picea engelmannii. Next base: position 65,277 of record ML785653.1, on the reverse strand, counting down.
CGCCTCTTATGTCGTTGAATGACCCGAAGCTTGGGGAGCAATGCTTCCAGCCTCTGGACTTCATGCTGAAGTTAAGACGCTAGTTTCTTAAGTTGGGGGCTACATACCAACCATCCCTGGATTCAACGTTGGGACATCACAAGCATAGTTTTATCTGGTTCAAGCTTGTGTAAAAATGAAACCACCTAAGCATAGTTTCCTCTGGTCCAAGCATAGTTTTTGGCTAGTTTTAATCTTGTGTAAAAATAAAATCTATCCCAAGCATAATTTTGTTTTGTTTTAAGCTTGCTTAAAAATGAAAACAATCCCCAGCTTAGTCTTTCTTCTTTCTCATGCTCGTAAATACATGAGAATAATTTACCGATCCTAGTCTTTGTTCTTTCTCATGCTCGTAAATACATGAGAATAAGTTACTGAGCTTAGTCTTTGTTCTTTCTCGTGCTCGTAAATACGTGAGAATGTAACCGAGTATAATTTTATCACTTTTTCAAACTCGTAAAGGTAACACAAAAAACGAAACTCATGGAGTATCCTTTATGCTCTTTTCATGCTCCGTAAAAATGAAAATATTTCCGAGCGACCTTGTTCTTTTCACGCTCGTAAAAGTATTTGAAGAAAACGTTTGATGGGCAATAGTTTATCACTTTTTTGGTCTCATTAAACTAATTTATGAAAAAGAAACTGAGAGAGTCCTCTTTAAGTGTTTTTCAGACCCTCTAAATATGAAAAACCCTCGAGTTTTCTCTCTTTGGACTCATTAAACAAACAACGAAAAATCTATATGGAACTGAACCACTCCTTCTTAGGGTTCGTTAAACATACTCTGAGGGACTCGTCCGAAGGATGAGATTACATCAACAAGCATATTTTATCCTCCTCAAGCTTGTGTAAAAATAAAGAGGTACTTGCCAGAAATGGTGGGGGAAAATTTGGGAAAGAAATTTGTCTTTATATTTGTGTTAGTGGCAGTAATAGTCTCTCTTGAACATGACACCCCCTTCATCATTGAATCTAGGTTGGGAAATTCATTTGTCTCTCATTTGAGCTTAGGAAATTTCATATCTTGGGTCGTTTCTGAGTCAATGCTGCCAAGACCATTGTCATGTCGTTCATATGTTCAAGAGAATTCCAACCTTGCACAAGCCTTCTATCGAGTCGACCATCTGTAGTTATCAATTCTTACCATGTTGGACTTCCCTGTGTCAGTTTCAAATCATCTTCACACTTTGATCTACCTTAAATCCATTACTAATTTCGTGTCATTGATGGGGGATATATCAAGCATTAAGGCCATCCTATGACGAGTATTTTCCTGTTGACTTCAATTCATTATCTAGGAATAAGACTTAGAAATCAATTAGTACCTTAGAACCTGCATGCCTCAATGGCAGGTTTCTTTTCTTTCGATAGTGGTTTCACATCATTGCCCCCTGATTGAGAGATTCTATTGAGTGCTCAACTTCGGCTCATTTATTCGCATTTGTTGGATTGTACTAAGGTACCTTGGGATTCATTGACATTAATGGTGATTTCCCTTGCACTTGTTAACAATTTTCATCAATGGTCGGTAATCAAGTGGTTTCTACCATGTTCGACTTCAACATCTGTAATTGCATGGTTAGATTCATACTTAAGGACAACGGGATTGAAGAACCCAGATCTCATTGTTTCCATCTAGGTTGCGATGGCATATTTATGATTTGTATTGACACATAGATCCACTTTGTATGTTTCGTGATTATGTCTGAATCTGAGTTTTTCTATGAGCATAGATCCACAATGTATTCCTAGTGGCTATGTAGAATCTTGGTGACATGGATCCACAGTGTATGATTGGTGGCCATGACTGACATTTATGTTTTAAATCATTTGTAGTTTGAGCATGGGAATGCCTACCTCAGACATGGTATAATATTGCACAAATGCTTGGTTGTTTGCAGGCTTCTGATTGGTGCACTCCTTGTTTCCAACACACACACATATTCTACAAAGTATTCGTTTGTCATGAGTTCCAGCCTCATACTTTGGGGGGCATTCTGTTACACATTATTTTAGTCACCCTGGTGATGTTTCTACAACATGTGCTCAGGCTTCCAAAAGAACTTTCTTTATGAGAAAAGTGACTAGCTTCCTCTTCTACAAAATTTATTTTTAGAAGGCCGCCGCAGGCCAGCCATAAGGTACAGTGTGGAAATGCCTTATTTCCGTAGGCTGTCATGAAACTGCTTGCGACGTTTCCGTAGGCTGCACTATAGCCAGGGTGCGGCAACGTTGGAAGACTGAGAAAAGGTCGAAGTTCATGAAATTTCTAGAAGGGATATTCTAGAATATGAGGTGGCATCTGTATGGTTGGGATCATACTCGCTTCTCTGATTTGGTGGGGTCATCCTAATCTCTTTAACCATCTCTCTTTCTCCTATATAATGAAGGATTTCTCATGGAAAAGGTTAAACAAATAAGCAAGCAAGCAAGATCAAGCAAGGAATTAATGAAGGAATAGGCTGAGAATTGTGTGAGGGATTCTATCTGAATTGATGCTTGAGGTCTTCATATGTCCATCAAGTTATTGTGGATCCTCTTCATGCAAGTTTGGATCAAGTGTGTGTGTTGGAGCAAAGGGCCACCGAAAGGGAACCTTGCAACATCAAGGCTGTTTGGTTGTATCTTCCACTTTTACTTAATATAACACAGTGGCATGTTTCTTTCYCATAAAATCATTCTCATTTTATTACATGACTCCTTGATYACATGTGTAAGTTTTCATTGAATATRCTAATGTTTCTTTCACTTTGGTTGTTTTGTGTTTCATTGTAGATCCAATATCATAAGAGCACCAGAGCGGAGCAGGGACAAAAAATACATAAGGAAGCGATATTCAAAGGTATGTGTAATGTTCCTGACTTGGCTAGTCTAGGAAACACTGCTAATGTGTGTGTAGGATCAAAGTTTTACAGCATATAAATGATCATACAAATAATAAACGCGACAAAGGACTGCAAAGTTGTATTATGATATCTCTGTGGATTACAAAATGGCTGAATGCGGCTGAATAAACTGACAATACTCGACTAGATCAAYAGACAAAGGATCTTAGCCAGAATACAAATAAGCAACTGYGGCTGAATAAAATAAAAACACTCAGCTAGATCAAAAGACAAAAGGATCTTAGCTAGAATACAAATAAGCAAATAAAAGATAATACCCAGAATATGGGAGCACTGCAGAATCAATGAAGAATGGTGGAAGACCYGGATGATCTTCTCAGTGACTAGGGTGTGTCTTTCAACATCGAAATCAGCCAACTGGTGTCTTCCTCCTAGAATACACTRAACTATCTCTCCTGAGATGCGCCTCTTCTCCTCAATAACAAGTCATAATMTTCATARTGATGAATTAGGTCGTTGACCCTTCCTTTATAGCTTTCCAAAACCCTAAATCATGCTAAAACCCTAATTCGTTGTTGATTTCCAAAACCCTAAATCATGCTGAAACCCTAATTCGCTGTTGACCTTTTCCCTCCAAGTGACTTTTACTTTATTTTATTATTCCTTTATTAAATCACTTAATTAATTAATTAACTAATCATTTTACCTCTAAGAAGTGATTTATCCATCCTTATGGCTTCTTCGGGCACTAAAAGTCACTTCTCATCATCTTATCCTGTAGTGCTCTTCTCCCCAATTCTGCTGAGCTATTACACTAAGAGGTTTCTCCAAGTAATATGCCCATTATGACTTTCTTAGTGAAATTAATTAAGATATGATCCATAATAACTCAAAATTACAAAAATCGTTGGAATGCAATGAAACCAAAACCATGTTGTGCAGAATGGATCTTGATGATGAAAATGCAAGTCGGGCCCAATAAAACTCCTCAATATCTCCCGAACTCTCTGTCACCCTTATTTGGTTACTCTGGTAGGCATAACGCTATGTAAAGTTATAATGTCCCAAAATGAGGACATTAAAGTCCTCCCTGCCGGAATATTGTTTGTCCTCAAGCAATAACTGAATCCAACTACATATGATACCGGGGTCCCATATCCACCTGTGTGACACAAGGTATACTCCCCTCAATATGTGGTATCTCCAAGTGCTCACCACGCATGACACCCACATGCTCCTGATGAGTAGAATGATCAATGGCCAAGGAATCCCAGTCAACTCCCTGAGTAACCACTCTACTCGAAACTCAACTCCATCACATGTTGAACTACCAAGCACTCCAATCCCTAGATCCCATATCAGAATGTCAAATAGAATGCCCTGTGGAGTATAGTTCTGTAACATATCAACACCATGAATCTCCTGTAAATAACAGATGGCCTCAACCCGAAATGGGTCTATCCTACTAAACCATACCAAACTCAACACAACCCCCACCGACTGAACATGTTGTTGCCATAGTGAGGTACTGGAAGACCTCAAAGAATCACCAGTCAGTTACATGCTCTCCCCAATACTGAAACTCAATGGAAAATCGAAGTGACTCCCCCCTTCAAACGTCCGCTCTTCTCCATCAGTCAATGAAATTCCCGGTCTTGTAATCCAAGGGTCCCGTGCTAGTCTCTGAAAGGGACCATCATGTCGATGTTGCTCTACTCTAATCATGTCTGTCTACTCAAAGTATCCATACTGGACCCTCCACTCTTGGATCCTCATAAGATGAAACAAATTATTGACCAAATGGACTCTCAGATCCCATGTCAAATTTGGATGTTCATCACTTCCAATCCCCACTAACTACTGGTGTGACCTATTGGTAACTGTCGAAAACACTCCACCCTCATCCCAATGAGAGTCTGAATATGTAGCAACCTCTGAGATATACTTTGTCCCATGGCCTAGGATACTCCCCATAACGCCCATGGCCTCAACTGTCTTCCCCTGATGATCCACCCCTATCCTGATGAATGCAATCAAGACACTCATGTCAAGTGGTCTCGGCCTACCAAATCTCCATGTCCCTTGCCACTGTCTAGCTCCCCCTGTGTTGATGTCAATGATGAAAGTATCGGGAAAGGCTATCATAAATATCTGCAACCAACTGTAGGACTGGAAAGTATCATATTCTTTGGTCAATCCAAAGGACTTAACCAAAAGTTCGTCCATCGGCACCCATGGTAAATAATTGCCTGTAATCATCACTGAATACCAACCATTGTGTACAATGGAAGGTACCTCCACCAACTGTGGGTCAATCATTCTCCATCCATAATCACTCACGCAACTGTTGCTACGGTGAAGGTAATCTCCCAGATTTGTATATTGTTGCAAGGGGGAGGAATATCCATGCTCTACTAAGTACATATCCTCCTTGCAATCCAATGCATCCCCCTGAATCCCACTATACAACTTTGCATGTCTCTGTGAACTACAACGCATCACTGTGTGCCCCTGCATACTCATGTGATCTCCTGTATACACCTGCAACATCTTGGATCCTGGGTGTACAATGAGGTCATCCTCTACATGAAGGTCAACCAATCCTAGAACACAAATGGAAGTGTCCTCATAGCTGCCCCTAGCTCTGGAATCCCCATGTGTACGTGTGTGCTCAACTTTCTCAACACCCCTCATGAAGGGTGGTCCCTGTGACCTATGGACATCCTCATGTATCTCTGGATCATATCTCTCCATATTCATCAGTGATCCTGGGTACTCATGCTCCTCCCTCAACTGGTGCTCCACTGCTAAACCACCAACATCCTCTCGTAATGTGGTTGAGGGATATCTCTGACTCTCTTCTGAAATAGATGTAGTGGATCTCTGTCTAATTTCCTCAAGGAGCTCCTATGATCTAGACTCTGATTCTTGAAGGGTTGTCTCTGTGTCTTCCGATAATCTCCATGTGCTCACCAACTCATGAGTGAGTCGGTCCACCTCAACCTCCTGCTCCCTCAGTTCCCTGTGATACATATCACCAACCTCCAATAGGTAATCCCTATCCCTCAACAATTGTTGGTAGTCGACCATCATCACAATCACTCTCTCCCTGAGTGTATGGAAGTCATCAATGACAAGTCCCCCATATGAACTATCCTGTGCCATCGAGGCCCTCCAACAATAACTTGCCACCAATGCATGTGTATCATCAATGCATCTAGTGGCTACCATGATCATGTCCTCATTGACTCTCAACTGTCTTGCCAAATGTCGTGACTCCTGGCCACAATCCTGTTGAGGTGCTACCTCATGCCTCTCACTGGTAGTGTCAACAATGGAATCCCCAACAACACACTCCTCACAATATAAGGCACTGAACTACCCACTGTCCCTTGTGCTACTAAGTCCTCCTGTATTCCACTGTACGCCATCACCAACTGTGACCCCTATCTGAATCACACCATATCCTGTATGGGCAGTTGTATCTTCTTGTGCACTCACCCTACTAATATCATCTACACCTGGATCCCATACAGATGTGTCCAAACACGTGTTATGGTCATTTCGACCAATCAGGAGTGCATCCTCATCACTGTAGATCGATCCTGGGAGTAAGTGTCCCAACAAGTTGTCGGTCTCCACAACTTGGTCCATCAATGGAATCTCCAAGATTGGTGATTCACTCTCCTCATATTGATAGGTATGTGTAAGGTCAACTATCTCCACTCCATACCTCTCCTCCTCAGTCTGCAGATCCATATGTTCCTTGTGTACAATCCCCACACAAGGCTCCTCTACCATATTAGAAATGCCACTGATATCCTCATGTGTCATGGCTAGCATAGGTGACTGAGAAGATGAAAAATGTGGCTCACTCATCATAAGAAGCTCATCATTCTCCATACATGTCTTCTTGGAAGCCATGTCTACACCCACTGGTAGGTCATCCAACCTCCTAATCTCATCATGTCTAAGTGCCAACACATATGAATCCTCACAACTGTCACCACTATGTTGAAATGTTGAATCCTCAACACTACTTGATGGGGAAGATGAAGGATATGTGCTATCATCCTGTCCATACAACTGTTCCTCAGATGCGCAAGAGTCACTAGCCTTATCAGACTGCTCCAAATAGGAATATATGGTTGCATTCACATGCATCTTCTCATCCTCGTTGTCATAGTGCACCTCAACAATGTGCACCTTCCCTTTACACCTACATCTGTGATTTGGCTTCCAAGGCACTTTGCAACTGTAGAAACTCTCCCTGCATCTAATGGGTGTAGGCTCCATCTGTGCTACTGTCAATCCACTCACTGGTAATGATGTATCTAGATCCTTATCTGATTTTCCCCTTAGGTTGGCAGGAAAACCAGCTCTGATACCACTGTAATGTTCCTGACTTGGCTAGTCTAGGAAACACTACTAATGTGTGTGTAGGATCAAAGGTTTACAACATATAAATGATCATACAAATAATAAATGTGACAAAGGACTGCAAAGTTGTATTATGATATCTCTATGGATTACAAAATGGCTGAATGCGGCTGAATAAACTGATAATACTCGACTAGATCAACAGACAAAGGATCTTAGCCGGAATACAAATAAGCAACTGTGGTTGAATAAAATAACAACACTCATCTAGATCGAAAGACAAAAGGATCTTAGCCGGAATAGAAATAAGCAACTAAAATATAATACCCAAAATATGGGAGCACTGCGGAATCAATGAAGAATGATGGAAGACCTGGACGATATTTTCGGTGACTAGGGTGTGTCTTTCAACACCGAAATCAGCCAACTGGTGTCTTCCTCCTGGAATACACTGAACTATCTATCCTGAGATGTGCCTCTTCTCCTCAATAACAAGTCATAATCTGCATAATGATGAATTAGGTCGCTAACCCTTCCTTTATAGCTTTCCAAAACCCTAAATCATGTTGAAACCCTAATTCGTTGTTGATTTCCAAAACCCTAAATCATGCTGAAACCCTAATTTGTTGTTGACCTTTTCCCTCCAAGTGACTTTTACTTTATTTTATTATTCCTTGATTAAATCACTTAATTAATTAATTAACTAATCATTTTACCTCTAAAAAGTGATTTATCCATCCTTATGGCTACTTCGGCCATTGAAAGTCACTTCTCATCATCTTATCCTGTAGTGCTCTTCTTCCCAATTCCGCTGAGCTATTACACTAAGAGGTTTCTCCAAGTAATATGCCCATTATGACTTTCTTAGTGAAATTAATTAAGATATGACCCATAATAACTCAAAATTATGGAAATCATCGGAATGCAACAAAACCAAAACCATGTTGTGCGGAATGGATCCTGATGATGAAAAATGCCAGTCGGGCCCAATAAAACCCCTCAATATCTCCCAAAATCTCTGTCACCCCTATCTGGCTACTCTGGTAGGCATAACACTTTGTAAAGTTATAATGTCCCAAAATCGGGACATTACAGTATGTCACTCATCTCTTGTTTGATAGTAAATTCAATGATTAAAGCTTAGGGAAAGCACCATGTCCTGTCTTGTTTTGTTCTAGATCCAGGTGGATCTAGGGAGATCAGTTTATGTCTGCATTCACCGATTTATCCAATAACACCATGGAGCAAGATTCCCATCGTGGACATCATGAACCTAAGAACTCAAATTGACATCATAATCACACAAAATTGTGAATTACCAACTAATAGAGATTATAATTATTTTAGACAACTCGTTAGTTGGGAGTTCACCAAATACTTGGATCTTTAAGGGTGCTTTAGAGAGGCAAAATTTGCACCAGTGTAGGATGCTTTAGAGAGGAAAACGTTGGACCCATACTTGAGAGCTATATAATATTGAAAAGGGTAAAAACGAATTTTACGGCCAACAATATTTTTAATTTAACCCTTTTACGGTGTGCTAAATTATTAGATGCACTGGTGCGTCTGTATTTAAGAAGCGTAGCAGAGTATATTTTTCAAAACCCTTACCATGGTGCACCATTATTTGGGAGAAAATGTCCACACCGGTGCAATTGTTTAAGTAGTGCACTATCGTATATAAAAAATTTAAAAATAACCCTACCACAATGCATAATTTTCTGAGAGAAATTGTGTGCCCCGATGAGTTAGTTTTTACGTAGCGCACCACAGTATATATATATTTTAAAATAAACCTAGTACGATGCGTCAGTTTTGATGGCACCAGTGTGTTATGTATTTATAAAAGAACCGTAAAAAAACATCCGCTAAAACCTCTTCCCACTAAAACCTCATCACTTGAAGTGGTAATAACATAGTTCTCAAATTTTACATAACAACATCAAAATAATAATAACTCATAATGTTTGTTTAACAAAAAATGAATCGATAAATCTTCTAGCTAGTTGATCAAAATAGACAAGGCAAATGGGTGCTACGATGCTCCTTTTACATGTAGAAATTTGTAACCAACTTTATTCATTGATGTGTTTCTTGTAATCATGCTTAAGCTATCAATCATAGGTCTAGTCTCTATTAGCCTCTCCCTCTCCCTCTTCCTTAAGCTATCAATCATAGGCCTAGTCATGTGTTATCAAAATGTGGTTTTATTGATGAGATTTTTTCCCACATTTTGATAGCACATGACTACGTTTTTGTCATTATTTTTTTCTTTTCCAATATGGTCATATTTATCCCTTTCCCCAAAACTATCAACGCTTCCCAAATTGCTACATTAGTTTTTCAACATGTCTGCACATATTTTGTCTTTCCACTCTCTATCATCTTTAATCATGCGTCCCAATTTCTTAGCCTCTTTTGGAAAACTCTTTGGAAACTAGTTGGCTTCCCATTGCACTATTTTATAACCATCCACCCCCAAATAGACAACCAAACTGAAGTCTTTAACTATGCATTGTTCCATGTTTCTCACACTTAGTTTAGCCACAACAAACATTGGAATTGTTATCTTCATATCATCCAACTCAAGTATAACTAAGAAACCCATTCGTCCATTGACAATTCCCCATTTGAAGTTTGTCACAACTCCCAACCTCTTGCCCAATATGAATTACTAGTCACCATACCTCTAACATTGCCTTCCCATTATGTTTTTAGGTAGTATTAGTCTTCCACCTTTATGCGGTGTATAGCCTAGATATACATCATTGATTTCACATTTCATTGCAAAAGTATTAGGCTAAATAAAAGGCTTTCCATGATTTCCATATGTTACCATCTTTGTTTAAGGTTGGTGAATGGGTTTGGCTCTATTTGAGCAAACAATGCTTTAGAAAACAACAACATCACAATCCCCATCCTCTCCAATATGGACCTTAAACCATCATTTAGTGAGTGAAAATCAAGTCTTCAAACTCAATTTGTTGTTATAGTTGGGCATTCATAATGTCATCAATGTTTCATAGCTCAATCTCTATTAACCCTTTGATTTTGAGGAAGACATCTTGGTCTCACATATTGAACTTCACAATCTAGATTTCTAACAATTATTGACATAGGATACACTCCTTGAACAGTGCACTAAACATACTTTTTATTGGAAATACACTCAATATCTAGTTGGTAGACCTGGACGATTACCAATGTCTACTTCAAGGATTTCTAAAGAATTTTTTCACAATAATTTCCCTCATCTCGTAGAGAAACTGGGGAAATTTTTTTCACTTAAATAAGAAGGAGATGATACGAGATACAAGGGCATCCAACCTGGAAATAGAGCCAACCTAGAGACCAAGACCCAACATTGGAGAATGCTTGGAAACACATTTCACGAGAATCCCTAACTTCCATCATCTAAAATAGAACAATCTTCAATTGTAATATAACAAAGATATCCCATAATGCAATTTGTAAGTAAATTATTGTTTAGTATTTCATGAGAGACTTGGTCAAATATGAACACTTTCTTGTATATGTATAAACATTTGTATAATAAAAATTCAAATGTATAGTGCTAGTGTTTAGTTAGGGCAATTTCTAAGAAAATTCTATAATCGATATCTTCCATTTTGAATTTCTTCATTCCTTAAAATGTTGTTGTTTCCTCTTTCCCATATCAACATGCAAGGAGGTGAAAAATGATTATTTTTGGTATGTTATGTGTCTATTAATTTCTCAATTCCAAATGAAATGGTACAACTAATTGTTGGGACATTATGGAAAATTGTTGAGTTGTTATGCTTTCATTTGTTAATTTTCCAATTCCAAATGAAATGGTACAACTAATTGTTTCAACGTTATGGCAAGTGGTTGAGTTGTTATGTTTTCATTTGTTAATTTTCCGATTCCAAACGAA
>ML785653.1:21976-37498 GCA_009831015.1 Picea engelmannii | reverse complement strand
CATCATTAAGTCCCTTATATTTTGAGAAATCTTGTCACATAATCAACATTAAAAATGATCGATTTTATGAACGTTAAATGACATTGTACATTTCTATTTCCAACTAACTGCAATTTATTCAAAGATAAGGTTCCTCCGAGTGATAATGTCTTGCTCGATAGTTGGGAAGAGGCAAAGAAGATGTTGAAAATATTGGGTGTTGACTACATATCATATCATGCATGTCCAAATGATTGTATTCTATATAGAGGAGAATATGTAGACAAAGAGATATGTCTGAAATGTGGGCATGAAAAGTATCATAAATAAAATAAAAAGGGTAAATCACATGGTACTCCTCATAAGATATTGAGGCAGATGCCTATAATACCAACGATTCAAAGGCTCTTTTGTTGCAAAAAATTAGCCATGTTGTAGGGATGACATGCCTCACACAGAAGTGATTCAGGAGTTATGTGAATCCCAACAAATTCAATAGCCATGAAACATATATATGATACATGGCTCGAAAAATTCAAGGATGAAGTACGAAGTCTATGAATTAGCATAGCCATGGATGGATTCCACCCATATTCCATCCAAAATACCAACTATTATGTTTGGTCTATGGTAGTGATCAATAAAAATACCCCCCCATGGTTTTCCATGAATAATGTGTTAGACAACTGAGATGGGGGGGAGGGTGCGGGGGGGGGGTGTGAATCAGTTGTTACTAAGCTTAAAAAATTACAACCATTTTAATTCATTACAAAATACTCAATGATGATCAAAATAATGCAGGTAAGTAAGAAATAGAGTATTCAACATCAATCACACACATGAAGCACACATAGACAGATATTCCTGAGGAAACCCATAAAGGGTGAAAACCTCTTCTTGTTGATATGATAAGTAGTCTTTATTTTCTGCACATTATCATTCTATGAGAACCAAATCATTGTGAGGCTACCACCTTTGTTTTACAAGCTGCCACTTGCCGAGAGCACCAACTCGCTGGTTTCTCTAACACCCACTAGAAGGAAGCACCAACTCCCTGAGTTTTCCAGCACCAACTCGATGGAAGCACCAAATTCTAGTCACATAGGCACCAACCTGCATAACAGAGAACAATGGTTCTCCCTTGCACCACACTACCTCCCTGGTTTTTCTGGCTACAACCAGATGGAAGCTAAAAATCCATGTGTTCAAGTACCCACTTGAAACTCTGAGGACAACAGTCCTCCCTAGCACCACCCTACCACCCTGAAATATTAATCTTTTCTTGCTAGAATCTATTACAGTGATACAATATTTATCAATAGCTGGCCAGTCTCATCACTGTTCTGCTACACTGCTCTTCTCTGCCTGCATCAATGTTCTCCTCCCCACATACTAGCCTCTTTGTTCAACTTTTCTACTTCACTTCATACTCTCTATTGGCTCCTTAAGTCTATGCATTCCGCCTCTTATATACTCTTCTGGTCCTCTACACAACTACCTTCTTCCCGGATGCAGAAACTATCATAGAGCCCTGCCTCTCTTATCTGTTCTGCATGTTATTCACACACTGATTCCTCTTCCAGATCATCCTGACAACCCTTCATATTCTCTGGTGGTTATGCTCAGTCTGTTCACCATGAATGGTCGTTCATCCTGAGATTCTTTTGGCATCACTGACAGTAACAGTCTTCGACACTTTTTAATCTGTCAATTGTCTCTTCATTCCACTGATAATCACCTTGAGTCTCTTCATCTTCTCTGGCGATCACCCTGAAGCCTCTTCGAATTCTCTGGCAGAAACAACAAGTGGTTTCTGGCATTTACCTAGAGAACCTCCATGATATCATGCCTTTGGCACCTTTTCCCTTTCCGAGAAAACTACACAGTGGGAGCTCACTTTTCTGGCTAAGTCCCTTCCTTTCACGTGACCATGAGCTGTGACCACATGCCTGACCAAAAGGCTCTTCGTGATCTCAGACATCGGATATTCAACTGAGAGTTTCCTTGATTCTCCCAACTCACGATCTCCGATGTGGAGCCTAGCGACGTGCTAGATCCTCCCTTAACCTTCACTGATGTGACCACTGTCTATGACCACTCGCTAATCAAATGGGCACTTCACGATCTCAGTGATCTCCAAAGTGGAGCCTAGTGATGTGCTATCTCCTCCCTTAAATTTCCGTTGATGTGACCTTGGCTATGATGAGGGGCCAAGCAAAAGGATGCTTCATGTTTCACAAACTTGTGAACTTTGTCGTGCTTGATCAATGATCCATGCTCTCCCTTTGATCGATGGTTGTGATCAAATCACAACCTTGCATGTCGAGTGTTTGAACGTGAGCCAACCCTGACTCTTCCAACTCCCAATTCCTGATTCAGCGCTTTGTGTCAGATTGAAGGCCCACAGACCTCTATGATCCAACGGTCCAGATCTTATCGGGACTTTGCGTTTCGCGAAGTTGGAGGACTACTCACCTCCCTTCTCCCGACTTCCAATTTTTTGAAACATGCTATAGATCAATGAAAAATGATTCTTGGTGATCTGACAGCTCAGATCATATCGGAACTTCGTATTTCATGAAGTTGGAGGACTACTCACCTCTCTTCTTCCAACTTCTGATTTTCCGAAACTACTTTATCGGCTGCCACATGTCCTTCCCATATGAACGGCTAGGATTGTTGCGGCTCCTAGATCCTCGGGTATTTTCCTCTTTCCTTCCCAATATTTGCAAGAATCAGATCAACAACTCACAACTCCCCATGATCTAACGATCTAGATCAACTCACGAACTCAGACATCGCAAGTTCCTACAACTCTTACCTTTGACTTTTCAGTCAACGAAATGTTGATCTCTCACCACATGTCCTCTGGATCCAATGACTCAGATCTCATCATGACTTTGCATTTCGCAGAGTTGGAGGATGGCTCTTAGCCATTATCCTCTTCGTAGTTATACTGGATCCGACGAATGTTGGTCCTCGACGCTCAGATCAATGGATTAGATATTTAATTCTCCTCTATGCTTCCTCTGGTCACTAGAATCTGATCTAATGGACATCAGGTATTCGGGATTGGTGATCCAGTAGCTATTGCCACTCCTCCTCTTGAGCTTATGCATCCTCCTGACTTGGAAGAATTTCTAAGTGTCAAAGGTTCTGTGAGTCTTGATGACTTTGGGTCTCATCTGTGTTTCTGAGAACGCTATCTCTCCTGAGATTTGGTAATGGAATTAACCTCTACCCTGGCACACACTTGCGCTCTGCGTGCAACTCTATGTTATTCCTCCTGAGATTTAACCTCGGCCTTGGAGCACACTTGTACTCTGCATGAAACTCTGTGTTATTCCTCCTGAGCTTTGATTGCACACTCTGCCATTAATCATGCCAACGTTGTTGTTGTTATTACCTGTATACATGCCATCGTCGCTATTGTTCATTCCATAAATGAAAAGCACACTCTTCTTGTAAACATGCCAACAATATCCCCCTTTGGCATTGATGGAAACCTTGAAAGGATGCACTATTCTGCTTAGACCTCCAACTGTAGCATCATCTTTTCTCCCCCTTTGACATCAATGGAAAATAAAACCTTCCCCCCTGAGCTTTTGCAGTATTTTTTAGAGGTATCAGATATTCAACTAACACATACTCCCCTTGACAAGATGGACTCTCTTAGGTTGATAATGGGGTCACGCCCAACTTTTGGCGTAAATACTCAAACTAAGCTTTTCCAAGCGGTTTAGTGAAGATATCAACAATCTGATTTTTGGATGGAATATAATGCAAAGAAACAACAGTCACCTGTTCCCTCAAGAAGTGATACTTGATGGGTATATGCTTGGTCTTGGAGTGAAATAAAGGATTCTTTGACACACTGATTGCACTAGTATTATCACAATGAATTGGGATCGGTGTTGTATATTTTACCTCCAAGTCTGCAAGTGTCTGAATCATCCATAATACTTGAGTACAACAAGTGGAAGCTGCAATGTACTCAGCTTTTGTAGTCGATAAGTAAATGAAACCTTGATTCTTGCTCAACCATGATACAAGGGAATCTCCTAAAAAGAATTCACCTCCACTCGTGCTTTTCCTTTCATCCACACAGTTAGACCAATCAACATCTGAATAGACTGATAGTTGAAAATTATGATTCTTCCTTCCAAGTATCTGAATATTCTTTTGACAGCTAACAAATGAGTCTGTTTAGGTGTAGCCTGATACCTTCCTACCATTCCAACAACATGCATTATGTCTGGATGGGATGTTGTGATGCTCAATAGGCTGCCTATCATAGACCTATAAAAACTCTAATCAACATCAGGTGATTCATCATCCTTTCTTAACTTACATCCAGTGACCTTAGGTGTGCTCATAGGTGTGGAATCTTCCATTTGAAACCTTTTCAACATATCTCTTAGATATTTCTCCTAAGAAAGAAATAATCCATCATACCTCTCAGTAATTTGCAGAACAATAAAAAATGACAGTTCCCCTATCATAGACATTTCAAATTCAGACTGCATGGTAGAAGAAAACCATTGTACCAATGAAGCATTATTGCTTCCGAAGATGATGTCATCTACATAGACCAACACGATGAGCAAATCATTACCCTATGTTTTGATATATAGATTGTTGTCAATTGTTCTTCTCTTGGACGCTTTGTCTTGAAGATACTTATCTAGTCTGTAATATCGGGAACAAGGAGCTTGTTTCAACCCATATAAGGATTTCTTCATCTTGCAGACAAAGTCAGGGTTATCTGATAGTTGGAAACCATCTGGTTGTTCCATATAGACTTCTTATTTTAGATATCCATTTAGAAAATATGACTTGACATCCATTTGATAGACTTTAAACTGTTTATGACAAGCATAGGCAAGAAACATTCTGATATCTTCTAATCTTGCAACGGGTGCAAATGTTTCATCAAAATCCAGTCCTTTTATTTGAGCATATACTTTGCAGACCAATCTAGCCTTATTTCTTACAATATTTCCTTTCTCATTCATCTTATTTTTGCAGACCCATTTTGATCCTATTACATTTTTATTTGTTGG
This sequence comes from Picea engelmannii, assembly GCA_009831015.1. NCBI lineage: Eukaryota > Viridiplantae > Streptophyta > Pinopsida > Pinales > Pinaceae > Picea > Picea engelmannii. The sequence goes on along the minus strand of ML785653.1, from coordinate 32,456 downwards.
CCTAGGAACGAGTTCCCAAGTGTCATTCTTTTCAATCTGGTCCAGTTCCTCATCCACTGATTTTAACCAATTTACGTCTTTACTGGCTTCATTAAATTTCTTGGGTTCCGCCATGTATATGAGGTCTATATGTGATTGTTCGGTGTCTTTGATTATCCTTCTCCTGGTTTGTACACCTTTGTCTTTCTCACCAATTATCTGACTTTCAGGATGATTCTTTTGAGTAATTCTGGATGAAGGATTTGATGTTGATTGTTGTCCTGACTCTTCTTGTCTGGGTGTCTCTTCTCCATCTGATTCTTGGACCTGTTCATCTTCAGTTTCAACTGTGTCCTCTATAGTAGACTCAATATTTCTCACCTCTCTTACTAGGACTCCTTCATCAACCTTTAAATCAATGCAATCAACAAATTTATGCAATATTTTATTAAAACATCTATATCCTTTACTATTGGTAGAATATCCTAAGAATATGCCTTCATCAGACATGTCATCATACTTGCCAAGGTTTTCATTATTATTCTTTATGTAGAACTTACTCCCAAAGACTTTGAAGTGTTTGATTGAAGCAGGTGTTCCATACCAAAGTTCATAAAGTGTCTTGTCACTATGTGGTTTGAGCTAAGCTTTGTTAAGAATATGGATTGTTGTGTGTATTGCTTCAAACCAGTAAGTTTGACCAATGTTCTTCTCATTCATCATTGACTTGTCCATTTGCTGCACTATTCTATTTTTCCTCTCAATTACTCCATTTTGTTGTGGAGTTCCTAGAATTGTGTATGCTCTCTTGATCCCATGTTTATCACATAATTCCTTGAAATAACTTGACATAAATTCTCCTCCTCTATCTTATATTACTAACTTTAACCTGTTGCATGTTTGATTCTCAGTCAAATCCTTAAATATTGTAAATTTCTCAAATGTTTCAGCTTTTTCCTTGAGAAAAGCAAACCAAGTGAGTCTGGAGTAATCATCAATGATCAACATGAAGTAGTTTTCCTTCCCCGTGCCTTCTTGTCTTGATGGTCCACATAAATCCATATGAACTAATTGGAGTGGTTTCTCTGTTGAAGTAGAGCTCTTGGAATTAAACTGTGTCCTGGTTAGCTTTCCTACTTGGCAGGGTTTACACACAGAATCTTGTGGCTTTGATATTCTTGGAAGATCTTTTACTGCCTCAAGATTTTTGAGCTTGATTAAGTGGTCAACGTTTAGATGTCCAAGTATCCTATGCCATAACCATATTTCATCATGTTTTATTAGATGACACTCTTCTCTATCTTCTTTCAACACATATACATTATTATCTGTCCTTATGCCTTTAGCCACCACTTGTCCTAAGTTTACAGACTTTATCTTACAATCTTTGGAAGTGAACACCACTTCACATCCTCTGTCACACATTTGACTTACACCGAGAAAATTATGTTTCAACCCATCTACAATTAGAACATCCTGGGATTTTCCTTTACCATTACTCAAACTTACCATCCCTTTACCCTTGATTTTACCTGGAGCATCATTTCCAAAGGTTGCATTTCCTGATTTTCTTTCACTTAGAGACATAAAATTACTTTTTTCTCCCATCATATGTTTGGAGAATCCACTGTCAATATACCAGGGGTTCTTTTGTCTTTGAGTTGACAACACTAATCCACACTTGTCATTTTATTTATTTTTCCAAACCTTGACACTTTCTACAGAGGGATTGAAATCTGGCTCATAGTTCCTTAAACGACAGTCTGTAGCTTTATGTCCATAATTATGGTAGGTGTAACATTCTGGTTCATTGAATAAAGGATAATAACGATTGTTATGCTTAACCTGTTCCCTTTTCCCAACCATTACATGATTTTCAGTCTGTGGTTGTTTGTTACTTGGCTATCTCATTCTTTTTTGCGACAAATATCTATTCCTTGAGTGTCTTGATTTCTCATATCTAAATCTTAAAGGATAGTTTACAACTTTGTGACCAAAGTTAGAACATAAAAACATTATCCATAGAAAAATCCTTTGTACATGGAAAATGTCTGTCTTCTTTGAGCAGGTCGATTTCTTCCATAATGATGATTTATTTGAGCAGAGGTTATATTATTGCTTTGTTCTACAGATTCAGTTATGGTACTTTTTATTTCACTCTTCCTTGGTGGATGATTATCTTCCTTTGTTTCTCCATATTTGTTGTTGTCAATGAATGTAGATTTGACAAACTAGATGGATTGTTTGTTGCTTGGCTGACCACTACTTGATCCTTTTTTATAACCCAAACTATTTTCAAATTTGGATTCCTTTGCTGATTCATAATGGTGGCTAATCCTTCTGAGGCTTTAATGCTTGGAAGATTTTGTAGATACAATGTTTTAAACTTCTCCATCTCTTTTCCGGTTTTTACTACCTGTTCTTCCAAGGCTTCAAATCTTTCCTTCTTCTCTGATAACTGTTGTTTCAGAATTTCCTCTATTTTCTTTTCTTCTTCTAATTCTACTTTTAAAAAAAAAAAATCTTCACTTGGTTCTTCACCATTCTTTTCAAACTACATCAACAACTGTTTTTGTTTTCTCTTCTTAAGTCTGAGTTTGTCAATCTCTTCTAAAGCACTAATAAGTTCTCCTTCCAAGTCAACCACAAATTCTTCATCATTAACATCACTTCCCGTGCCTTTATTATCACAATAATATTTGGCCATAAGCATAAAGTCATTAACCTTCTTCAAAATCAAAATCACTATATGTGTCTCCTGAGGAGTCATCGTTGTTTACACAAAAACTTTTCTTTTTACCAAATCTCTTGGATTTATACTTCTGTTCACCTTCAACATTCTGGTCCTTCTTCTTGTGTGGACATTTAGATGCAAAGTGACCTATCCTTCCACAGTTAAAACAATTGAAGGGAAACTTGCCTTGGTACTTCCCTGATCCTTTCTTTAGTCTTCTCACAAATTTTGCTTCAATTTCATCAGGCTCAGAATCGTAATTCTTATCTACTTTAAATGATGCTTCTCTAGAGGTGGATTTATCTTTACCTATCCTCATTTCATATGCAGTCAACATTCTTAGAAGTTGATCAAAAGGCAGAGATTTTAGATCATTAAGTTCTTCTATAGCAGAGACCTTTGGATTGAACCTATCTGGCAAAGATCTCAAGATTTTCTGAACTAACAAGGCTTCCTAAAAAATTTCACCAAGTCCTTTCATTGCATTTAGTAGTTCTTCAACTCTCATAAAGTACTTCCCAATAGTTTCATCCTCTTTCATCTTTAGATGTTCAAACTGTAATTTGTAGGTTTGAAGCTTGGCATCCTTTACCTTCTCATTACCTTCATAGCTACTAATGAGTTTGTCCCACATATCTTTGGCAAATTCTAAGTGCATAACTTTTACAAATTTTGCTTCTATGAGCCCACTCAGAATAGCATTCATATCCTTAGCGTTGAAGTTGAATTCTAGCTTATCATCCTTAGAATCTAGTACAACTGGATTTACATAACCAGCCTCTACCACATCCTAGACATCTACACCTAAATCCATTATGTGGGTTCTCATCCTAAGTTTCCAGAAGGAAACGTTTGTTCCATTGAATAGGGGGGCCTTATTGGTTGAAGTTCCTTCATGGCTAGTCATGTTTAAGCTCTAGGATCTACCCATATATAAAAGGAACCGACTCTGATACCAATTGTTAGACAACTGAGAGGGGGGTGGGGTGAATCAGTTGTTACTGTGATTAAACAATTATAACCATTTTAATTCATTACAAAATATTCAATGATGATCACAATAATGCAGGGAAGTAAGCAATAGAGTATTCAACATCAATCACACACATGAATCACACAGAGACATATATTCTTGAGGAAATCCATAAAGGGTGAAAAAATCTTTTTCTTGATATGATAAGTAGTCTTTATTTTCTTCATATTATCATTCTATGAGAACCAACTCATTGTGAGGCTACCGCCTCTATTTTACAAGCTTCCACTTGCTGAGAGCACCGACTCTCTGGTTTCTCTAGCACCCACTAGAAGGAAGCACCAACTCCCCGAGTGTTACAACACCACATGGATGGAAGCACCAACTTCCAGTCACATAGGCACCAACCTGCATAACAGAGAACAATGGTTCTCCCTTGCACCACCCTACCTCCATGGTTTTTCTAGATGCAACCAGATGGAAGCTACAACTCCATGTGTTCAAGCACCCACTTGAAACTCTGAGGACAACAGTCCTCCCTAGCACCACCCTGAAATATTAATCTTTGTTTGCTGGAATATATTACAGTGATACAATATTTATCAATAGATTACCAGTCTCATCACTGTTCTGCTACACTGCTCTGCTCTCCCTGCAACAATGTTCTCCTCCACGCATACCAGCCTCTTTGTTCAGATTTTCTACGTCATTTCATACTCTTTGTTTCCTCCTTCATTCTATGCACTGCGCCTCTTATATACTCTTCTGGTCCTCTGCACAACTACCTTCTTCCTGCATATAGAAACTATCACAGAGCCTTGCCTCTCTTCTTTGTTCTGCATGTTATTCACACATCGAGTCCTCTACCAGATCATCCATGCAACTCTTTGTATTCTCTGGTGGTTATGCTCAGTCTGTTCACCATGAATGGTCGTTCATCCTGAGATTCTTTTGGCATCATTGGCAGTAACATTCTTCGACACTTTTCATTTTGTCGATTATCTCTTCATTCCACTGATATTTACCTCGAGTTTCTTCAGCTTCTCTGACGATCACCCTGAAGGATATTCGAATTCTCTAGTAGAAACAATCAGTGGTTTCTGGCAGTTACCTAGAGAACCTCTATGCTCTCATGCCTTTGGCACCTTTTCCCTTTCTAAGAAAACTACACAGTGGGTGCTCACTTTTCTGGCTAAGCCCCTTCCTTTCACGTGACCACAAGATGGGACCACAGGCTTGACCAAAAGGCGCTTCACAATCTTGGACATAAGATATTCACATGTGAGTTGCCTCGATTCTCCCAACTCGTGATCTCCGATGTGGAGCCTAGCAACATGCTAGATCCTCCCTTAACCTTCGTTGATGTGACCATTGGTTATGAAAACTCGCTAATCAAATGGGTGCTTCACGATCTCGACGTTCTCTCAAGTGGAACCTAGCGACCTGCTATCTCATCCCTTAAATTTCCACTGATGTGACCTTGGCTGTGACCAGGGGCCAAGCAAAAGGGTGCTTCACATTTTGCAAACTTGTGAACTTTGTCATGCCTGATCAATGGTCCACGCTCTCCCTTTGATCGACGGTTGTGATCAAATTGCGACCTCGTGTGTCAGGTGTTTGAACGTGAGCCAAACCTGACTCTTCCAACTCTTGATTCCCGATTCAGAACTCTGTGTCAAATAAACAACCCACAACCCTTTATGATCCAACGATCAAGATCTTATCGGGACTTCGCTTTACGCGAAGTTGGAGGACTAATCACCTCCCTTATCTCGACTTCCGATTTTCTGAAATCTTCTCCAGATCAATGGCCCATGATCCTCGGTGATCCAATGGATTAGATCATATCAGGAATTCTCATTTTGCGAAGTTGGATGACTACTCACCTCCCTTCTTCCGACTTCTTATTTTCTGAAACCGCTTTATCGGCTGGCACATGTCCTTCCCAGTTGAATGACTAGGATTTCTGGGGCTCCCATCTCCTTGGGTATTTGTCTCCTGCCTTTTCGATATTTGTGAGCATCTGATCAACGGCTCACAAATCCCCATGATCTAACGATCTAGAACAACTTACTAACTTGGACATCGCGAGTTCCTACAACTCTTACTTTTGGCTTTTTAGTCAGCGAAATATTGATCTCTAGCCACATGTCCTCTAGATCCAACAACTCAGATCTTATGCTCTGCGTGCAACTTTGTGCTATTACTCTTGAGCTTTAATCTCGACCCTGGCGCACACTTGCACTCTACGTGTAAGTCTGCACTATTCCTCCCGAGCTTTGATTTCACACTCTGCCAGTAATCATGCCATCGTTGTTGTTGTTCTTTTCTGTAGACATGCCATCATCGTTGTTGTTCTTTCCATCAATGACAAGCACACTCTGCTTGTAAACATGCCAACATAATGAACATCTCATGTTGGTTCTTATAGTCCATGGTACAATACAAGTGAAGAATATAAATGTCTACCTACAACCATTGGTAGATGAATTGAAGGAATTATGAGAAGGGATACATGTATATGATGTATCAAGACTCATCACAACAGAGAGGAGTTTTACGTTGTATGGAATATGTGCTTACACCACACATGATTATCTAGTCTTAGGATTTTTCTTTGGTAAATCACATGTTTATTGATTTGTTTATATGTGTAACAATATTTTTTGGCATATTTAATTCGATGCGATTGTTCTGATCTTTGATGCTAACATGCTCTATATACATTAATAATTTCACAGGTCTTGTAACAAAATAATATCATGGATGTAAATTTTGTGGACCTTCTCTTAAGGCTAGGTGGTCCAAGCACCTACAAAATCCAGTGTACGATTTCTACAGGGTATTCCTCCCAGAACAACACCCTTACAGAAGAGAAACATCTACTTTCAATGGTAAACCAAAGAGAACCCAAAGTCCTGCAATAATGACACCAACATAATGTCTTAGATAATATGAGAGAGAGAAGGATAAGGAGATTACATAAATTTTCGATTCAAATGGGGAGCCTATGTTTGATGATCCAAAATTCTTCGGCACCTATGGTGAGAAATTTCCCATTGGGATGAAAAGGAAATATGTCTTTTATGAGCTCCCAGATTGGGAGAATCTTAAGATTCCCCACTTACTAGATCCCATGCATATATTTAAAAATGCTTCATCTTCTTTATGGAGGCACATATCATAAAAAGAAAGTCACACATTGGTTGTTAGGAGAGATCTTATTTCTTTAAAAACTAAAAAGAAACAGTGGCCAAGAAAATAAAATAGAGGAGATGTTGGTCTCTCTTGGTATTTCAAAGAAGGTGATGTCCCATGGATTTTGAAGAAAGGTGATCTTTCTTTGTCAAAGGAAGTTATACTTGGTGTGAAGGTGCATTATTTATATGGGTTTTCGCTACGACGTAGCTTCAATGTGAAAGACCATTTTTCTGGGTTAAAATCACATGACCATTTGAACCTTCTAAGAGTACATATGTCAAAAACATGATTTTATTATTTGTTTTAACTCATGCCATGGGATAAAGAAAATAAAAATTGTATGCGTTTACTTTGTAGTGTCATTATCCTCTGTTTTTGCATGGGTGTGTGAACCATGACTTCCCCCACGACCTAGGATGCCCCATATCTAAATAATATACATTTTTACGTTGGATCACATCCAAGGAGATTCATATGTCTAGAATTGCATGATGGCATCAAGAGATAGTTGAGATTGTTTGTATGTTTGATAAGGAACTGTCGACGAGTTTCATGGACATGCAGGTTCATATTCTAATTCACCTAGTAGATGAGGTTGAATTAGTCGGAGTGGTATCCTGTTGTTGGATGTTCTTCTTAGAGAGGTACATGAAGAAATTGAAAGGATTTGTTCAGCAAAGGGAAAAAACGTAGGGGTATATGGAAGAGGGGTGCATATCATATGAGTCTTTCTATCATGCCAGTGAGTACATCAAGTAGATAAAAAACACACCAAGTACAAAAAGAGAAGGGGAGCTTCTCCAAATGAATGGAAAAAGGTGCTTGATAAAGAGTAAGTGACTTATCGTTTTTCAAATTTATACACAACAACTATTCACAATGAAATTCATAATGTATATTTTGATCTGATACGTACTATATGTCGGTTCGATTTCATGTATATATATATATATATATATATATATATATATATATATATATATATATATATATATACACACACTTCAACGAATTCATAAATTTATTCCATCAATAAATTCATTCTTTACAATTCAGAGGCAACACAACTGTGGGTCACATTATATGAACATAAGAGGAGAAAATGGGACAGTGATAGGAAAGAATTTAGAAGGTTGAATGGTATAATCATGCCTTATCCTCATCATTTAAAAGAAAATATGCCAATGATATTCCCTAACAATTGGGTCGATGACCAAGTCAGAGATAAATATGGTGCATCCGGTCATTACCCACGTGCTGAAGAGGATGCACTACACATAGGGATTGGGTACAACAACTTAGTAATAATCTCTTTGTGTACAATTTAAACTTCATAAAGAACCTTTGAATTGTAACATCTATAAATTATATTTTATTGGTTGGGTTATTAGACACACGACACTGTGATTTTTTCACTTTTTTATAGGTGCATTTGTTCCCATCTATGTGGGCATATGGACATCATTTTCGTACAGAGGATGTTGATGATGGATGCATGACACAAGACTGTGGAGTGGAAGTCGAGTTTGACCAATCTAGTCGTGCTAGCCACCACGGTCAAAACCTAATATAGTGGAAGTTAGGTTATGTTGGAAATATATAAGAGATCATTCGAGTGGACTTTTCTTCTTTCCAATGTGTTATTTTTAGGTGCAAGTGGTGGGATACCTTTGATCAGAATAATGTAAAGAAAGATCGCGATAGTGGGCTGATATGTATAAACTCTAGAAATATGTGGGATGAAGCTAAGGAGCCTTATGTTTTCCCAAAACACTATAGCCAAGTGTTTTTTTACCCATATGTGTGGGATAGGGATTAGTGGTTCGTATTAAGACATGACCCTAGATCAATACATATTTATAGAACAACAATGTTATCATGCCAAGCGAGGAAGATAATGAGGGTGATGACAACATAAAGTGATATGTAAATATTTTATTTCATCATTAATATTCTTGTTGTATCTTTTTGTTATCTTTATTTCGCTAAGTAAGATTAACAACAAATGTGGTTTATAATTTAAAAATTAAATTTCTAACATGTTTTTGTGATAATTTGGTTTTTAACTAAAGTGTTTGTTAGTTTACATACTTTTATCATTGCTTTTGGAAATATTTATAAAATTATTCCCCCAATGTTGAGTAAAACCACAATTAATGAAGTAATTTAAAATTTGATAGCAATAAACTTACAGAATAATGACAAAAATAACAATAGGAAGATTTGCATCCATAAAATTTTAGGGCTAATAGAATATTTATCATTGGAGATCATAACTTTTTATAACAACAATTTTTAGTGTAGAAGAGTCTATTCAAAAAGAGTAATTAGTACAATGGAAAATAACATTTATTCATATGTAATTTATTTTTTGAAAAATAATTTAGTTAGAATGAATATGTATGGACTATCTATGCAATAGAAAAATGTTTATGGTAATTTTACAATTATAGATTCAACCATATTGAACTTTGTAACTTATAAAAATATATTTGAATTTTTTTATTTAAATTAAGTCTTTATGTTTCATATATGAAATTTTGATATAAGTTCACCAATACATAATTTACAATAATGATAATTTAATAAAAATAAACATCATGATGATAACCATCTAAGAAACATAAACATCATCTAAAACACATTTAAATCCGCTAACATCATCTAATTATATATACCTCTAGCACATATAAACTCCATTAATTAGCTAGCACACAAATCTAATAATCTAATAGGGCATCATCATTGTGATCATAGCTAAAAAAACACAAGCTTTGTCTAACATGACCATCACACACATCTAACAAGCATCATTTAACAGACACATATATCAAACACATTTAAAAAACATATCTAACATGACCTAATAATGTACACATCAACATCAACATATAAATTATTTAAGTACATCATCATGATCAACAAGAAAAATGCACATCTAATGAACATTGTTATAACATACAAATCTATCAAGAACATTTAACAAACATATATGAGGAGGAATATGTGTTTCTTGCTCATGATCTGGGTGAGGTGAAGAAGGAGGAGGAGGATGTGGAGAAGGATCGCAACCACCCTCATCAATCGATGGGGTACTGAATGAACGAGTTGTACTGGAAGAAGAGTGTGTATCATTGGGATCCCTCCTCGCTGCTAGTATCCTGGTAGCTTTGATGATATGACACATAAGAGGCATCATATCACGCAACATATCCCTCCAAAGCTCCAAGAGCATAGTATCTGCCCTGATGTATTGCATTAGAAAAGGGCGGACTCCCACCTCAATCAAAAGTGCACAGAGTCAGTCGTTCAACTCCAACATGAATCTAATATTTGGCCTATGATGCATTTTGTTGGGTATCTACACCCGAGGACCTTGACCCGCCACGGCCTCATGCATCATCTCATCATATTCATCTTGTCGGGAAGGAGGCACATCCCTAATGAAATTTCCAATATACACAACAATAATTACACAATTTCATTAAATAATTTAATAAAAAAAGTTAAAGAACGTGTTAGAATTAATTTTATTCTAATTAAGTAAGACAATAAAATGAAACTAGATTAATTTAAACAAAACACTAATATTA
>ML785652.1:476535-499095 GCA_009831015.1 Picea engelmannii | reverse complement strand
TGGTGCTGATGTTGTACTAGGAATCCAATGGTTACAATCATTAGGAACAATGGCTTTTAATTTTCAAGAACTTTTCATGAAATTTTCATTGGAAGGAAAATAAATTGAGTTAAGAGGTATCACAGGGAAACCCGATAAGGTGACAAGATCTAATGGCATGAAAAAATTATTGAAAAAGGGGCATCAAGGCGTTATTGCACAACTATGCTCACTAGATGTTCAAACATCTAAGCCATATATTCCTCAGGATCTCCAAGGGATCATTGATAAGCATTCCAAAGTATTTGAAGATATTCCCAAAGTTCTTCCACCGAATCGAAATCATGATCATGAAATTCACCTAATTCCTGGGAGTGTTCCTCCTAACATCATGCCATACAGATACCCTTATGCCCAGAAGAGTGAAATTGAGGGCATGGTTGAAGAAATGTTAGAGGTTGGCATTATTAGACCTAGCAAAAGTTCTTACTCTGCACCAGTGGTAATGGTATTCAAGAAATATAGCTCATGGTGTATGTGTCCATATTATAGAGATCTCAACAAGATCACTATTAAAGATAAGTTTCCTATTCCCATCATTGATGAATTGTTAGATGAACTACATGGAGCAATCTGTTTCACAAAATTGGATCTCCGTTCAGGGTATCATCAGATTAGAATGAAGGAAGAAGATATCCTAAAAAAAACATTCCGAACTCATGAAGGCCATTATGAATTTTTGGTCATTCCTTTTGGCCTTACAAATGCACCTTCCACATTCCAAAGGTTGATGATGTTAGCGATCAGAAATACATGATATTTTTGAGAGTGTTTTCATCACCTTCTATATGATTTGTCAGTTTCAATGTCTTTTGACTAGTGTCTTAAGCTTCAGGTTTTTTATCAAAGCTCTCGTTGATCATTTTCTCCTTAGATTGTCTTCTGACCTGCATTTCAAAAACATTGTTAGTATTTCCTATGTCCTAGTTTTATGCTACCTTAATTTTGCATTGTTATTTTTATTCAAATAAAATGACAAATGGTGAGAATGCAAAAAATCTACATATCAAGCGCATTTAGCCAAAGTTCTGGTCCACATGTCATAACATATATCCATACAAATCCACATCAAAATTACATACCTAATTCTCATGCTAAGTCTAAGGTCGAAGTCACATCCTAAGTCATCACACTACATGTACTCTAATCTATCAACCAAGTCATAAACTAAGCCAAACTTTCAAGCCATAATTCAAGCAATAATCATCTATCCTTAGCCTAGTGCACCAAGTCATTAGTAATGTCACAATCCAAGTCAAAAGTCGACACCCAAGTCGACACACAAGTGCCAAGTCCACATGCCACTACACATGCCAAAGTCAAGTCACGAGTCAATTTGAGAATCAATTCACATTTGAAAAAGGCCACTGAATACTCATCAAATCGACAACGGTGTTTTCATTAGGTTTTCTAGATGACATAAGTCCGATTTCGTTTATGTTGAGGATATCTATGTTTTTATAGTGTTTTGACAGTTTGAGGGCATTGGGCCATCATGTATAAGCCAAGAGGAGAGCCATAAACTGGAAGATTTATACCAAAAGTTTGCTGCTGCTCAAGATTAACCATCTCGCCTTGGGGTTTTTCCTCGACAAGATGGTTTTGTTTGTAAGATTTCAGGTGTTAAAGGTCGTGCAAAGAGAAAAGGGCCATATACAAAGTCTCATTGTTAGAAACTCATCGGGTTTGAGAGATCCCTCTGCTACAGGTTTGGGTTTTCCACCTTTCTATACCTGCAGGCAACGAGCATAAAGGAATGGAAAAGAAACAAGTTAGTTGCCAAAATCTTGTTATAGGAAACCGATGAAGAAGTTGTGGATCTGTTTCTTCATTCCAAATAGAAGCTTGGCAATTGTATTGTATGGTATATTAGGCCATTCAGCTACACCTCTATCATGATAATGTAGGATAAAATTATTAAGAGAACCACAATTGGTTTGTCCTATCTGCATGAGTGCAGTCTTTAGAACTATCACGTCTAGTCTGACAATGCTTACTCTTTTTCTATTCAGATATTTATTCTCCGAAGCATAGTGTGGTATGCCCTCTGCTATAGCAAACCTGTCATTGGATTATAGTGGCAGTTGTTTTTATCTATGCAGAGGCAATGTATGAAAAACTTTCCACATTACATTTACACCAGCTTTGGGTATTCAAGCTTTCAAGATTACTTGCAGAGAGCATTTGCATTTGGAGTGTTTTAATCACCAAGTCCCACTCAATCAAGTTCTTCTGGAAGTACTTTTGGTCATATACAACCAACATTTGGGAATTGACCTTTTGGTGCTACCAATCAACCTGCTTTCAGTGTGACTAGAAAACCTGCATTTGATGCAACAAGTGCAATTGCGTTTGGTGCTTCTATACTCCACCATTTGGGGCTTCAAGTACTATAGCTGTTGGAGATTCAAGTACACCTTCATTTGGTTTTGTAAAACACTACTCGTTTTGGTCAATCAACTCCAACATTTGTTGCAACATCTACCCCAACATTTGAGATCATGCAACACCTTCATTCTAAATAGTATTCCAGTTGTTGTTTACTATGCTTGGTGGTGAATTGACACTTGCAAAATCCTTTTCATTGCTTTCTTTGTTTGCAATGTTGAGATTTCTACTCTTTATGTTCCCGAACTTGATAATTCAGGTTGTGAATGCTAATGTATCTTTGAAAAGGCTAGAAGATTTGTTTATGGAAGAAGAGAGAACAATTGATAATATACAGGCAGGGAGACTTTGTTTTTGGCTCTAGGGTTTTTGCAAACTTTTGCAGATAGAATATTATAGAGTTACTATGGTTTACTAAACATGGTGATGCATCATTATTCACATATAAAGGATAAATTCTTCAAGTCTACATGAGTCTGCTATCAGTTGGAGCAAAGATTGATCAATGTTCATACTTATATTTGAAGAGTTTTTATCAAAACTGTCAAAGAAGTTAAGTTACAGGAAGTTGGCAGTGCTGGGAACACTTTCACAGTGTATTGCACTGCCAATAAGGCATTTTCTGTTTTCAAAGAAGAAAAGTCAAAGTAGGAGTCTTTTTGATTAGAAAAGGAACAAGTCATCATCCAAATTTATAGGTGCTGGCACAGGTTGCTGTTAATTTGCAGGGAGATCAATCAAATAAAGAATGATTTGTGATGAAACAACAATTTTGAATAGGAAAGTTTTCCTTTTTGAAGGAAACAAACCTTTCACCAACATACAAGGCACAATTATAATCAATTAGCTGTTGAAAAGTAGATCTTTCATCAGCTAACTAGCAAAACCTAAGGCAAAATAGCTAGTGAAACCACAGAATAAGAATTTTGAAGATCTAAGCTCGAACAGAGCGGTTTTTGGGTGATTTAAAGGATAAGAGGACATCTAAAAGATGAATCACCAAATCATAAAATATTCAGTTCAAATATTTGTGGAGGTTTTGGTGGAGAATGTTTAATTGGTCAACTAAAATTTTGTTCACAACTGTTGAAAGTGTTTTGACTACTGAAGACATGTGTCCTTTCCTCCATGACACATCAAAAACATAGCAAGGATGAAGACTAGATGTTGAAGACAAGCTTTGAAGACAGTTCAATCCATAAGTAACTGGATTTAGTTTAGCTTATGGGACTCAGTTGTTACTCTGTTTTTCTATAATTAGAAATCCAAATCCAGTTTTTCAGGATCTGAGACTTGTTGTTAAAGGTTATAAAATCCTATCATTTTGATAGAAGGTGGTTCGATTTTGGATACAGGAACTATACCTTGGTAACAGACTTTTCATATGATAATACACATCACAAGTTTTTCTTCGTATTAATGTCAAATTTCCACCCTTCTTCTGTACTCTTATTCAAGTTGTTTTAACTGCAAAATGACTGTCATCTCATTAGTCAGTTCATAACTTGATTAATAGTTTCTTACATTGTTTATTAAACCCATCATTGTGTATCTTGTTTATAAGAACTGTCTTCTTCACCCACTTAAAGCTATTATCTGATTATTGATCCTTGAGGGCATTGGTTTATTTAATTATTCATTTTGACTATCTGGATACCATATTGTAGTTGAGTTATCCCATTGATCCACACATACAAAAACACAAAAACAAGTTTACTTTAAGTTACCAAGCATCTTTGACTTACAACCTCAAAGAGTTTCTTGGAGTGATAACAAATTGGCGCCCTTACCGGGGAAAGGAGATTGAAGCTCAGCTTCCCTAGGAGACGACATAGATCCAGCTTTGAAGATAGACAAAGCCTGGACATCATTTGGTTGTAATCATCTATTTGGCGACTCCACGAAAGACAGATCTGTTGGTGACTCAACTGGTATGAAATGAACCAGATCTTAGAAAAGAGGTATACATTCTGTGATTTTTCAAGTATTTCTGGTTACCCTCATCCAATACCTAGTAGAGATGAATGGGAACACAACCTTCCTAGATTTCGAGGAGAAGAATGGGAAGAGCCAGATGCAAATTTATTAAATTTTCACGAGTTTATTGATCGACTCTAAATCATACATGTGGGTGTTTAGATTAAACTTTTCAGGTATTCATTAGAGGGTATTGCTCTTGACTGGTGCCGGTCTCTTCCGGATGCAAGTGTTATCTCTTTGGCTGGTTTTCATGTAGCTTTTAATTCCTTTTGTAAAGAGTATTTTCCAGCTGAACATCATTTTGAAGGATGTTGTGAAGAGTTTTCTTCATATCATAAATATCTTTCTTGTCACAAAAATCAAATCAGTGATCAAGCTTTTATTATAGAAGAAGACATTCACCTTGAAGATCAAGAGGTGTTGAATGATAATTATAACATAGACACATCTGACATCATATCAGATGTGTCTGTTGTTGGATAAGATCAACATGTCTTCTTTGAGTATATTTATGTCAAAGAGAAAATGTTTATATCAGTAGGAGGAATTGACAAATTAACAAATGACATTTTCGAATCTGCAACAGATATAAAGGGTAGCCCTCGGTGTTCAGTTTTGCAGACAAAAGGGGTTTGCAGCGGACATGAAGAGGGCGAAGGAGAGCAGAAAGAATTAGATCAACAACTTTTGATGCATGTTTCACTGTCAGATGTTGAGTAGCCAACTTTGTATGGATTTCAAGATCCCATTACCACTTATATGGAGATGCTTTGCAATGAGAAAATTTCAGCTGTTGCCATCTTTAAGGTTGGGTGTTTGGATTGTAAGTATGATTTTAAAGATTATGTTTCACATGCTACAGTCTGGATGTCTGTGACTTTGCATAAAGTTGGAATTCAATTACTTTCTTAGCTGCATTGGAAATTTAGTTTTACTTGATCAGTTTTCTTTAACTGATTAGAAGTAGGAGTCAACAAGAAAATAAGCTTTCCATACGAGCAACTAGATCTTTTTCAGTTGTTGATTTCATGAATAAGCAAGGCAGGCTATAGGCAGGTTATAGGCAGGATGTAGGTTTTCCAAAGGTAATTTTCTCACGCCAAATGACTCCATAGCCCAATGGTAAAGGTGACTAGAACTACTAGGTTCTTGGAGCCTTGCAGGGAGGTCTCCATCCCAGTTGGAGCCAGATGTTAGCGATAACAAATACATGATATTTTTTAGAGTGTTTTCATCACCTTCTATATGATTTGTCAGTTTCGAAGTCTTTTGACTAGTGTCTTAAGCTTAGGTTTTTCAAAGTCTTTCACAGTGTATTGTGCTGCCAATAAGGCATTTTTTGTTTTCAAAGAATAAAAGTCAAAGTAGGAGTCTTTTTTATTAGAAAAGGAACAAGTCATCATCCAGATTTACAGGTGCTGGCACATGTTGTTGTTAATTTGAAGGGAGATAAATCAAATAAAGAATGATTTTTGATGAAACAATAGTTTGAATATGAAAATTTTCCTTTTTGAAAGAGACAAACCTTTCACCAGCATAAAAGGCGCAATTATAATCAATTAGCTCTTGAAAAGCAGAGCTTTCATCAGCTAACTAGCAAAACCTAAGACCAAATAGTTGGTGAAACCACATAATAAGAATTTTGAAGATCTAAGCTCGAACATAGTGGTTTTTGGGTGATTTAAAGGATAAGAGGGCATCTAAAATATGAATCACCAAATCATAAAATATTCAGTTCAAAGATTCGTGGAGGTTTTGGTGGAGAATGTTTAATTGGTCAACTAAAGTTTCGTTCACAACTGTTGAAAGTGTTTTGACTACTGAAGACATGTGTCCTTTCCTCCATGACACATCAGAAACATAGCAAGGATGAAGACCAGATGTTGAAGACAAGCTTTGAAGATAGTTCGATCCATAAGTAACCGGATTTAGTTTAGCTTATGGGAATCAATTGTTACTCTGTTTTTGTATAATTAGAAATCCAGATCCAGTTTTTTAGGATATGAGACTTGTTGTTAAAGGTTATAAAAGCCTATCATTTTGATAGAAGGTGGTTGGATTTTGGATACAGGAACTATACCTTGGTAACAAACTTTTCATATGATAATACAGATAAGAAGTTTCTCTCTCTATTAATGTCAGATTTCCACCCTTCTTCTGTACTCTTATTCAAGTTGTTTTAACTGCAAAATGACTGTCATCTCATTAGTCAGTTCATAACTTGATTAATGGTTTCTTACATTGTTGATTAAACCCATCATTGTGTATCTGGTTTATAAGCACTGTCTTCTTCACCCACTTAAAGCTATTATCTGATTATTGGTCCTTGAGGACATTGGTTTATTTCATTATTCATTTTGACTGTCTGGATACCATATTGTTGTTGATTTATCCCATTCATCCACATATACAAAAACACAAAAACAAGTTTACTTTAAGTTACCAAGCATCTTTGACTTACAACCTCAAAGAGTTTCTTGGAGTGATAACAAATTGGCGCCGTTACAGGGGAAAGGAGATTGAAGCTCAACTTCCCTGGGAGATGACATAGATCTAGCTTTGATGATAGACAAAGCCTGGACATAATTTGGTTGTAATAATCTATCTGCCGACTCCATGAAGGATAGATCTGTTGGTGACTCCACTAGTATGAAATGAACTAGATCTTAGCAAAGAGGTATGCATTTTGTGATTTTTCAAGTATTTTTGGTTACCCTCATCCAATACCTAGTAGAGATGAATGGGAACGCAACCTTCCCAGATTTCGAGGAGAACAATGGGAAGAGCCAACTGAAAATTTATTAAATTTTCATGAGTTTATTGATCGGCTCTAGATCATACATGTGGATGTTCAGATTAAAATTTTCAGGTATTCATTAGAGGGTATTGCTCTTGACTGGTGCCAGTTTCTTCTGGATGCAAGTGTTAGCTCTTTGGCTGGTTTTCATACAAATTTTATTTCCTTTTGTAATTAGTGTTTTCTAGATGAACATCTTTTTGAAGGATGTTTTGAAGAGTTTTATTCGTATCATAAAGATCTTGCTTTTCACAAAAATCAAATTAGTGATAAATATTTTATTATAGAAGAATCCATTCACCTTGAAGATCAAGAGGTGTTGAATGATAATTATAACATAGACACATTTGACATCATATTAGATGTGTCTGTTGTTGTATAAGATCAACATGTCTTCTTTGAGTATATTGATGTCAAAGAGAAAATGTTTATATCTGCAGGAGGAATTGACAAATCAACAAATGACAGTTTCAAATATGCAACAGATACAAAGGGTAGCCCTCAGTGTTCAGTTTTGCAGACAAAAGGGGTTTACAGGCTACATGCAGGTTATAGGCAAGCTGCATGTTTTCCAAAGATAAGTTGCTCACGCCAGATGACTCCATAGGCCAATGGTAAAGGCGACTAGAACTACTAGGTTCTTGGAGCCTCACAGGGAGGTCTCCATCCCAGTTGGAGCCAGATGTTAGCGATAAAAAATACATGATATTTTTGAGGGTGTTTTCATCACCTTCTATATGATTTGTCAGTTTCAAAGTCTTTTGAATAGTTTCTTAACCTTTAGGTTTTTCATCAAAGCTCCCGTTGATCGTTTTCTCCTTAGATTTTCTTCTGACCTGCATTTCAAAAAATTGTTAGTGTTGCCTAAGTCCTAGTTTTATGCTACCTTAATTTTGCATTGTTATTTTTATTAAAATAAAATGACAAATGGTGAGAATGCCAAAAATCTACATATCAAGCACATTTAGCCAAAGTTCTGGTCCACATGTCATAACATATATCCATCCAAATCCACATCAAAATTACATACATAATTCTCATGCTAAGTCTAAGGTCGAAGTCACATCCTAAGTCATCACACTACATGTACTCTAATCTATCAACCAAGTCATAAACTAAGACAAACTTTCAAGCCATAATTCAAGCGATAATCATCTATCCTTAGCCTAGTGCACCAAGTCATTATTCATGTCACAATCCAAGTCAAAAGTCGACACCCAAGTCGACACACAAGTGCCAGGTCCACATGCCACTACACATGTCAAAGTCAAGTCATGAGTCAAGTTGAGAATCAATTCACATTTGAAAAATTCCACTGAATACTCATCAAATTGACAACAATGTTTTCATTAGGTTTTCCAGATGACAGAAGGCTGATTTCGTTTATGTTGAGGATAGCTCTATGTTACACGTCAAAATTACTCAACTGGATAAGTGTCGCATGTTCCTCTCAATTGTCGTAAGTGTCGCATCTTCCTTACAACTTTTGCAAGTGTCACATCTTCCTTACAACTTTCGCAAGTGTCGCAAGTTGTTCATAAGTGTCGCAAACGTTGTTCAAGCATACTGGCTTAACGACGACACTAAAGAGGCACTTAAAACACCTCATACACTTGGTTTTGAGAAGGAGAACTGGTTAACTGAAGTCAAGGAACTCTTAACACCTGAAGAGAGCTTTTAATCAAAGGTTTTGGGGGTGAGAACTCCCCTATATTAGTCTAGGGAGCGCTGGCTCTCCCCTATAAGGGTTCAGGGAGTGTTATAACACTCCCCTACCCCCTCTGAAGGAGCGCTATCCACCTTTGGAGCGCTGGCGCTTCCCTCAAGCTTCCCAGGGAGCGCTACAACGCTCTGATGCCCCTTTTGAAGGAGCGCTGCCTAATCTGAGGCAGTAGTTGGCCCGTTGATCTCGAATCCCTAGTCCAACCATGATCCTAGGGAAGATCCTCAACTGAAGGAGGTAAATCCTCAACTTCCCCAGTGGAGTCGCTAGTTTATGCTGTAGGAAAATCTCCCTGCGAACAGGTAGATTGCCTCAAAGAGATTGACCCTAACTCTAAGACAAAAAATGCTTAACGTGGACACTGACTTCCTTTCAAATCTATACAAACTAACACATGAGAAGGAAGGAGAATGAAAGTACCTTTTTATCGACGTTTGTCCCTGCATGCTCCGAGTTGAGCTCCGATCCTTTTCTCCTCGCTGAGTCCTGTAGACAAACAAGATACAACCACTTCCTACTCTATTGATACTAGTTTGAAAATAGATCTATCTATCAATGATAAGTTCATGTAACATTATACACAAACTAGAAAGAAACAGGCCAAGCGTGTCATATTAATGAGAATAACGACAACAATACTTACAATCGTAGATGCGAATGCGACAAATTCGTCAAGTCCCCTTCGTCGAGTGTGATTCTAGCCTTATGGGTACATTCCCTACACCACTTCCACCTACCGCACATCATATTTCCGCCGTCAATATGATCTCAACTATGCCTTATCAATCTTTGGAATCATCTGACCCTTGGATTGTACCTAGTCCTTTGGAATTCGATGTGCTCAGTGACACCATGCCACTTAGCCCAGCCAATGCCACATATGTAGATATTAAATATGCCTCTCCCTCTTCCAACAATTCACATTCATTGGCACCCGATGCCTACTCGGTGCCCTCCTGGTTGGATTCCTTGTCGTCTGCGATCGATCACATTTCCCCGACTTTTCCTTCGGACGAATTTATTCCGAAAATGTTTCGCATTAACAAGTTACCTTGGGATAATAACCATCATCGATCCTCTTTTCTTCCCCCTCGTGAAGAAATTTGGGCAGATATACCATCTATATCCCCTCCTGGTGTTGATTTTTCATCATCTCCCATGCTTTCCACTTCCGACGATTTGGATCCGGTAGTGGACATGGTGATTTCTCCGGTGGGATTATTGGAGCCTGATCTCCTTACTCCTGTCACAACCCTCGACATGTGTTCCTTCTCGAGTGATTTTCTTCCATCTAACAAAAATCTATTAGAATCCATGACTGAGTTTTGTCCCTTGACATGGTATCCTTCCAGAGCGTTATCGTCTCGAAAGCCATGATCAAGAAGCAACCACGAGCATAGTTTCTCTTCTCTGTGGAAAGCTCGTTAAAAAATGAAACAGAGGTCACGAGCATAGTTTCTCTTCTCTGTGGCAAGCTCGTTAAAAAATGAAACAGAGGTCACGAGCATAGTTTCTCTTCTCTGTGGCAAGCTCGTTCAAAAATGAAACAGAGGCCTTGAGCATAGTTTTCTTCTCTGTAGCAAGCTCATTAAAAAATGAAACAACAATCTAGGGATCAAACCCAGAACCTTGAGCATAGTTCTTTTCCTATGTCAAGCTCGTTAAAAAATGAAATAATCACCTCTCCCTTCAAGTTGAGTCTTTCACCAGATCTCGTAGATGTCGAGTCGAGTCTTTTGTTAGGTCTCATTTTTGGACCTTCATTTCATTCACCTGTATCATTTTTCTCCATCTAACACATAAATTGGTGACAACCTCAAAGTCGATGAATGAATTGAAGCTTGGGGGGCATGTCTCCAGCCTTTGATGATCATTCTGGAGCTAAGCCACTAGCTTTCAAGCTGGGGGCATACTGAGCTTAGTCTTTGTTCATTCTCGTGCTCATAAATACATGAGAATGCAACTGGGTAAAATTTTATTTCTTTTTCGGACCCGTACGGATACACGAACACACGAAAAAGGAACCCCCCTGGAGTATAATTTAAACCCTTTTCAGACTCTCTAAATATGAAAAGATTGCCGAGTGACCTTGCTTCCTTTCACACTCGTTAAAAAGGTCAGAAAGGGCATCTTTCGAGCGATATTTTAACCCTTTTTCGGTCTCGTTAGACTACTGTACGAAAAAGGAACTGAGAGAGTTCTCTTTTAAGTGTTTTTCCAAACTCTATAATCCCGAAAAACCTTCGAGTTTTCTGTCTTTGGACTCATTAAAGCACACATCGACAGGCCCATATGGGAACAAACCCTTACTTCTTCCGGTTCGTTAAACAAAGGAAGCGAAACTTACCGAAGGTGAGTTATATCGAGCATGTATTATCTGGATGGGGGAAAAAATTGAAAGGAACAAGCCAAGCAGTCTCTTGAGAACATCATACAACACTTCTTAGAGTCGCCCTTGAACATGACACTTTGTCATTTTCATGTATCATAATCCGCTAAACCTCTGCACTGAGCCAATCCTTTGAGTTCCTTTCGCTCCTTTGGGTCACCCGACGCAAGTCACAATATCCACTGCATAGTTTTGGTCCATGTCACGTTTTTGCTGTTGTGTCTCAGTGTTCAAGGGAAGTATCCTCCTCGAGAGTCATCCATCCCAAATATCTTGCCTCAAAACCTGTGTCAGTCCATGTCCATTCGATCTGCCAGCTATATCTCTATGCTTGTTTCGTGTCGTTGATGGAGGATACATCAAGGCCCTCCCTCGACGAGTCTATTCCTGTTGACTTCAAAACATTATCCGGGAATCAGACTTAGAAACCAGTTAGTACTTTGGGACCTGCATGCCTCAATGGAAGGCCTCCTCACATTCGACAGTAGGTTTACATCATTGACCTCTGATCGAATGATTCCACGGGTGTTCGACTTCAGCTCATCTATTCACATTCGCTGGAATGTACTAGGGTACCTTGGGAATCATTGACATTAATGGTGATCTCCCTCGCACTTGTTAACGGTTCACACCATTGACCGGTAATCAAGTGGTTTCTGCCATGTTCGACATCAAGACATCTATTCACATGGTTAGGATCATACCACATTGGGATTGGTGAGAAGACCCTGGGTTGAGTAACCACTTTGATATATGCTTTGCCCAGGCTGCGAAGGAGTTTCTATTGGACAAAGAACACATACACTATCACATAGATCCACTTTGTATTGGTCATGGCTATGTCTCGTCATCTCGTAGATCCACTGTGTATTCTTCGTGGCTACGATCAGTTTGAGTCATCAGAGTCCGAGTCCCTATATCAGTCTAGGGAGCACTGGCGCTCCCCTATAAGGCTTTAGGGAGCGTTATAACGCTCCCCTACCCCCTCTGAAGGAGCACTATCCACCTTTGGAGCGATGGCGCTTCCCTCAAGCTTCCTAGGGAGCGCTACAATGCTCTGATGCCCCTTTTGAAGGAGCGCTGCCTAATCTGAGGCAGTAGTTGGCCCGTTGAGGAGAATAAGGGGAGGATCTTTCAAGATTGGAAGGCAGTTACATTCAAATTCTTGGTTTCATCAGGAGATCCCTGATCTAAGGAGGAGGTTCCTCAACTTGTTCTAAAGATAACTCAAGAGGTTAAGCTCCTCTTAACCTATATAAGAAAGCTTTCTAATGGTGAAAGAGGACTGGAAAAAGGAGAATTACACCAAACTTATGATCTCATAAGTGGTGCTGAAGGGAGAAGAATTGCTAGCATGAAACCTATGATCTCATAGGAAACACACAGTCAGCCAAAGGAGAGTGATCAATGAAGCTGCTGTTATCCAGGTTGTGGATCTTTTGAGCAAGGGTTAGACGAAGGGGACTTGACGAAGCTGTCAGATTCGCATCTACGATTGTAAGTACTGCTATCATTATTCTCATTAATATGACACGCTTGGCTTGTTTCTTTCTAGTTTGTGTCTATTGTTACATGAACTTATCATTGATAGATAGATCTGTTTTCAAGCTAGTATCAATAGAGTAGGAAGTGGTCGTATCTTGTTTTTCTACAGGACTCAGTGAGGAGCAAAGGACCGGAGCTCAACTAGGAGCATGCAGGGACAAACGCGATAAAGAGGTACTTTCGTTCTCCTTCCTTCTCATGTGTTAGTTTGTATAGATTTGAAAGGAAGTCAGTGTCCACGTTAAGCATTTTCTGTTTTAGATTTAGGGTCAAGCTCTTTGAGGCAATCTACCTGTCCACAGGGAGATTTTCCTAAAACACTCTATTTTTACAGTGTTTTGACAGGTTGAGGGCATCAGGCTATCATGTATAAGCCAAGAGGAGAGCCATAAACGAGAATATTTATACCAAAAGTTTGCTGTTGCTCATGATTAACCATCTCGCCTTGGGGTTTTTCCTCGACAAGATGGTTTTGTTTGTAATATTTTAGGTGTTAAAGGTCGCGTAAAGAGAAAAGGGCCATCTACAAAGTATCGTTGTTAGAAACTCATCGATTTTGAGAGATCCATCTGCTACAAGTTTGGGTTTTCCACCTTGCTATACCTACGGGGAACGAGCATAAAGGAATGGAAAAGAAACAAGTTAGTTGCCAAAATATTGTTATGGGAAACCGATGAAGAAGTTGTGGATCTATTACTTCGTTCCAAATTGAAGCTTAGCAATTGTATTGTATGGTAGATTAGGCCATTCATCTACACCTCTGTCATGAGAATGTAGGATGAAATGTTGGCAAATATTTAACAGACAACGAATGCTTGTCATTGATGGCAAGTACATCAATGAAGATGTCATGAGTACAGAAAGTATTTAATAGATGGGCATTATGATAAGACACTGCAGAGAAGATTCAAATAATCTCAAAAGAGATAGTGCAGAGGATTGTTGGAAAGAATAGCGATGGCAAAGATCAACATGATCAACAACGTAGTGATAATGAGGGAGGAACAACAACAATGATCGTTGGATCAACAATTCAGAATTCTCGATGACTGTCAGATCTCAATGTAGACAAGAAGAGAGTGCAGATATGGAGGATAGATCTTAGGCGTTAGATCCGAGCGCGAGGATCGACCATCATAGGATCCAAGAGAATCTGCATGATCTTTAAAAGTGCAAGGTGAAGTGAGTTCAAGAAATCTCGAAATCCCGATGCAGACACAATGAAGACTTGCGAAATCATGAAAATATCCTGACCGTCAATACACCAAAAGACGTGGACCGTTGATCTAAGCTCCATTTCAGAGTTTCGCCTATCACAACTTCGAGTGACAAGAACCTCCATCGAAGGAATTGCGATATGCGAATTCACGATGAGATCTGGACCATAGATTCATCGAGATTATGGACTGTTGATCCCATGCCATTTCAGAGTTTCGCGAATTGCGACTTGGAGAGGCAAGAAACATAATCACCGAAATCGCGATATGCAGAATCGTGATTTAATCACAGCCGTTAGATCAATATGTGATCTGGACCGTTGATCCGACTCCTTTTCGAAGTTTCACGAATCGCGACTTGGAGAGGCAAGAAACATAACCACAAGAACCTCAAAATCGCGATATGGGAAATCGTGATATGATCTGAGCCATTGAATTAAGATTAGATCTGGATCATCGAATCATAGGACAAGTCTCTGACTTGGAGTCAATGGAGCATGGTGTGGAAACTCGCGAGATGCGAGATCGCGATAAGATCTAGACTGTCGGATCTATGGAGATTTCAACCGTTGATCAGACTCGATGAAGTTTATAAACTCGCGAAATATGAAGCACCTTTTGGCACAGCCTATGGTCATCGCCGGTGGTCACGAGAAGGGAAGGAGTTAGTTCATATAAGCTCCATTTTGGGGTTTTGGGGATTGCAACTTGGAGAGTCGAGATGCCTCATCTCCATATTCATGAAATGCGAATTCACGAAAATCACTTTATGCATAAGAGCTTGGTCATGGCCATGGTCATATAGAGGAAAGAGCTAGCACAAAAATGCTCTGTATCGGATTTTCAGAGATCGCTACATGAAGTGTCGAGACACTTGGCCACAAGAATGCCGAAATGCCGAAACCCGATTTAAAGGCAAGATTAATAAAGTTCATCCAACGGTGCAGATAAACTTGAATATGATCGGAGAGATACTATTCTCTCTCACAGTTAATTCATTAGTTACGAATCAGTTAGCAAAAATGATTCATGATTCCTGATCGGTTGGCGTTTCAGTTGCTCAGATGGTTTTTTATTTTTCCGAAGAAGATGCAAAGTGGAACTGCTATGGGTGTGGTACATAAAAGAAAAAGATACAGACTGTGCGGGTTTGGTTGTTTTGGAAAAAAAATGAATTAAATTGTAAGAAAGGGAAAATCACAGGATGCACAGTGTGAGACTGAAAATATGCGCAGTGTGAGATAAAACTCAGAGAAGAGTAATAGATGAAGAAAAGACTTAAAGTAGAGTAGAATGACAGAACAGATTGAAGCAGAGAAGAATTACAAAACAGACAAAGGAAGAGAAGAATTGTAGAACAGTTAGAAGAAGACCAGATTTATAGAACAGAGAAGAAGTGGTAAGAATCGATTTATTTGTGTAGTTGGTTGTTTAATTATTCATTTATATTCCAGGGTGGTTGGGAGGTTCTAGGGAGGACTGTTGTCCTCAGAGGTTCAAGTGGGAGCTTGAACAAAGGGAGTTGTAGCTTTCATCTGGTTGCAGCCAGAGAAACCAGGGTGGTAGGGTGGTGCAAGGGCGAACAAGTGTTCTCTGTTATACAGGTTGGAGCCTGTGTAACTGGAAGTTGGTGCTTCCATCTAGTTGGTGTTGGAACATTAAGGGAGTTGATGCTTTCTTCTAGTGGGTGCTAGAGAAATCAGAGAGTTGGTGCTCTCAAACAAGTTGGAGCTTGTAAAACAGAGGTAGTAGCCTCACATTGAGTTGGTGCTCAATTATAGATGACGTACAGAACTTAAAAGACTGCCTATCATTTCGAAGAAGAAGAGGTTTTCTCCCTTTATGGGTTTCCTCGTGAAAAACTGTCTCTGTGTATCTTATGTGTGACTGATGCTCATTATTTATATCATCTATATGTTGTATAATATTGATAGTCACTTGAAGAAAATTTAAGAATGGTTTAATAGATTTATTATTGTTTAAGCACAATAACAACTGATTCACCCCCCCTCTCAAATGTCTTAGTAATTTCAACATAAAATTATTAAGAGAACCACAGTTGGTTTGTCCTATCTACATGAGTGCAGTATTTAGAACTATCACGTCTAGTCTGATAATGCTTACTCTTTTTCTATTCAGATATTTATTATCCGAAGAATAATGTGGTATGCCTTCTGTTATAGCAGAACTGTCACTGGATTATAGTGGCAATTGTTTTTATCTATGCAGAGACAATGTATGCCAAGCTTTCCACATTACATTTACACTAGCTTTGGGTATTCAACCTTTCAATATTACTTGCAGAGAGAATTTGCATTTGGAGTTTATGAATCACCAAGTCCCACTCAATCAAGTTATTTTGGAAGTACTTTTGGTCAGACACAACCAACTTTTGTTAATTGAACTTTTGGTGCTACCAATCAACTTGCTTTCAGTGTGACTAGCAAACCTGCATTTGATGCAACAAGTACAATTGCCTTTGGTGCTTCTATACTCCACCGTTTGGGGCTTCAAGTACTCTAGCTTTTGGAGCTTCAAGTACACCTTCGTTTGGTTTTGTAAAACACTACTGCTTTTTGTCAATCAGCTCCAACATTTGGTTCAACATCTACACCAGCATTTGAGATCGTGCAACACCTTCATTCTGAATAGTATTCCAGTTGTTTTTTACTGTGCTTGGTGGTGAATTGACACTTGCAAAATCATTTTCATCGCTTTCTTTGTTTTCAATGTTGAGATTTATACTCTTTATGTTCCCAAACTTGATAACTCAGGTTGTGAATGCTAATGTATCTTTGAAAAGGCTAGAGGATTTGTTTCTCGAAGAAGAGAGAACAATTGATAATATACAGGCAGGGAGACTCTGTTTTTTGCTCTAGGGTTTTTGAAAACTTTTGTAGATAGAAGATTAAAGAGTTACTATGGTGTACTAAACATGGTGATGCAACATTATTCAGATATAAAGGATAAATTATTCAAGTTTACAGGAGTCTGCTATCAGTTGGAGCAAAGATTGATCAATGTTCATACTTATATTTGAAGATTTTTTAGCAAAACTGTCAAAGAAGTGAAGCTACAGGAAGTTGGCAGTGTTGGGAACACTTTCATAGTGTATTGCGTTGCCAATAAGGAATTTTCTGTTTTCAAAGAAGAAAAGTCAAAGTAGGAGTCTTTTTGATTAGAAAAGGAACAAGTCATCATCCATATTTACAGGTGCTGTCACATGTTGCTGTTAATTTGCAGGGAGATCAATCAAATAAAGAATGATTTGTGATGAAACAATGCTTTTGAATACAAAATTTTTCCTTTTTGAAAGAAACAAACCTTTCATCAGCATTAAAGGCTCAATTATAATCAATTAGCTGTTGAAAAGCAGATCTTTCATCAACTAACTAGCAAAACCTAAGGCTAAATAGCCGGTGAAACCGCAGAATAAGAATTTTGAAGATCTAAACTTGAACATAGCAATTTTTGGGTGATTTAAAGGATAAGAGGACATCTAAAAGATGAATCACCAAATCATAAAATATTTAGTTCAAAGATTCGTGGAGGTTTTGGTGGAGAATGTTTAATTGGTCAAATAAAGTTTCGTTCACAACTATTGAAAGTGTTTCAACTACTAAAGACATGTGTCCTTTCCTCCATGACACATCAGAAACATTGTAAGGATGAAGACCAGATGTTGAAGACAATATTTGAAGACAGTTCAATCCATAAGTAACCAGATTTAGTTTATCTTATGGAACTCAGTTGTTACTCTATTTTTATATAATTAGAAATCTAGATCCAGTTTTTCAGGATCTGAAACTTGTTGTTAAAGGTTATAAAAGCCTATCATTTTGATAGAAGGTGGTTCGATTTTGGATACAGGAACTATACCTTGGTAATGGACTTTTCATATGATAATACAGATCAAAAGTTGCTCTCTCTATTAATCTCAGATTTCCACCCTTCTTCTGTACTTTTATTCAAGTTGTTTTAACTGCAAAATGACTGTCATATCATTATTCAGTTCATAACTTGATTAATAGTTTCTTACATTGTTTATTAAACCCATCATTGTGTATCTGGTTTATAAGCACTGTCTTTTTCACCCACTTAAAGCTATTATCTGATTATTGATCCTTGAGGGCATTGGTTTATTTCATTATTCATTTTGACAGTCTAGATACCATATTGTAGTTGAGTTATCTCATTGATCCACACATACAAAAACACAAAAACACAAAAACAAGTTTACTTTAAGTTACCAATCATCTTTGACTTACAACCTCAAAGAGTTTGTTGGAGTGATAAAAAATTGGCACCGTTGCCGGGGAAAGGAGATTGAAGCTTAACTTGGTTGTAATCATCTATCTGGACATCATTTGGTTGTAATCATCTATCTGGCGACTCCATGAAGGAAGAATCTATTAACGACTCCACTGGTATGAAATGAACCAGATCTTAGCAAAGAGGTATGCATTTTGTGATTTTTCAAGTATTTCTGGTTACCCTCATCTAGTACCTAGTAGAGATGAATGGGAATGCAGCCTTCCCAGATTTTTAGAAGAAGAATGGGAAGAGCCAACTGAAAATTTATTAGATTTTCATGAGTTTATTGATCGGCTCCTGATCATACATGTGGATATTTAGATTAAACTTTTCAAGTATTCATTAGAGGGTATTTCTCTTGATTGGTGCTGGTCTCTTCCGAATGCAAGTGTTAGCTCTTTGGCTAGTTTTCATGTAGCTTTTAATTCCTTTTGTAAAGAGTATTTTCCAGCTGAACATCTTCTTGAAGGATGTTGTGAAGAGTTTTCTTCGTATCATAAAGATCTTGCTTGTCACAAAAATCAAATTAGTGATCAAGCTTTTATTATAGAATAAGACATTCACCTTGAAGATCAAGAGGTGTTGAATGATAATTATAAAACAGAAACATCTAGCATCATACCAGATGTGTCTGTTGTTGTAGAAGATCAACATGTCTTCTTTTAGTATATTGATGTCAAAGAGAAAATGTTTATATCAACAGGAGGAATTGACAAATCAACAAATGACAGTTTCAAATCTGCAACAGATATAAAGGGTAGCCCATAGTGTTTAGTTTTGTAGACAAAAGGGGTTTGCAACGGACATGAAGAGGGTGAAGGAGAGCATAAAGAATTAGATCCACAGTTTGTGATGCATGTTTCTCTGTCAGATGTTGAGCAACCATCTTTGTATGGATTTCAAGATCCCATTACCACTTATATGGAGATTCTTTGCAATGAGAAAATTTCAACCTTTGCCATATTTAAGGTCGGGTGTTTGGATTGTAAGTATGATTTTAAATATTATGTTTCACATGCTACAGTCTAGATGTCTGTGACTTTTCATAAAGTTGGAATTCAATTAATTTCTTGGCTGCATTGGAAATTTAGTTTTACTTGATCAGTTTGCTTTAACTAATTAGAAGTAGGAGTCGACAAGAAAATAAGCTCGCCATACAAGCAACTAGATCTATTTCAGTTGTTGATTTCATGAATAAGCAAGGCAGGCTACATGTAGGTTATAGGCAGGCTGCGGGTTTTCCAAAGATAAGTTGCTCATGCCAGATGACTCCATAGCCCAATGGTAAAGGGGAATGGAACTACTAGGTTCTTGGAGCTTCGCAGGGAGGTCTCCATCCCAGTTGGAGCATGATGTTAGCGATAAATAATACATGATATTTTTGAGAGTTTTTTCATCACCTTCTATATGATTTGTCAATTTCGAAGTCTTTTGACTAGTGTCTTAAGCTTCGGGTTTTTCATCAAAGCTCCCGTTGATCATTTTCTCCTTAGATTGTCTCCTGACCTGCATTTCAAAAAAATTGTTAGTATTGCCTAAGTCCTAGTTTTATGGTACCTTAATTTTGCATTGTTATTTTTATTAAAATCAAATGACAAATGTTGAGAATGCCAAAAATCTACTTATCAAGCGCCTTTAGCCAAAGTTCTGGTCCACATGTCATAACATATATCCATACAAATCCACATCAAAATTACATACCTAATTCTCATGCTGAGTCTAAGGTCGAAGTCACATCCTAAGTCATCACACTACATGTACTCTAATCTATCAACCAAGTCATAAACTAAGACAAACTTTCAAGACATAATTCAAGCGATAATCATCTATCCTTAGCCCAGTGCACCAAGTCATTAGTCATGTCACAATCCAATTCAAAAGTCAACACCCAAGTCGACACACAAGTGCCAAGTCCACATGCCACTACACATGTCAAAGTCAAGTCACGAGTCAAGTTGAGAATCAATTCACATTTGAAAAATGCCACTGAATACTCATCAAATCGACAACAGTGTTTTCATTAGGTTTTCTAGATGACAGAAGGCCGATTTCATTTATGTTGAGGATAGCTCTGTTTTTACAGTGTTTTGACAGGTTAAGGGCATCAGGCCATCATGTATAAGCCAAGAGGAGAGCCATAAACTGGAAGATTTATACCAAAAGTTTGATGCTGCTTAGGATTAACCATCTCGCCTTGGGGTTTTTCCTCGGCAAGATGGTTTTGTTTGTAAGATTTCAGGTGTTAAAGGTCGCACAAAGAGAAAAGGGCCATCTACGAAGTATCGTTGTTAGAAACTCATCAGGTTTGAGACATCCCTCTGCTACATGTTCAGGTTTTCCACCTTGATATACCTGCGGGGAATGAGCATAAAGGAATGGAAAAGAAACAAGTTAGTTGCCAAAATCTTGTTATGGGCAACCGATGAAGAAGTTGTGGATCTATTACTTCGTTCCAAATTGAAGCTTGGCAATTGTATTGTATGGTAGATCAAGCCATTTAGCTACACCTCTATCATGAGAATGTAGGATAAAATTATTAAGAGAACCACAATTGGTTTGTCCTATCTACATGAGTGCAGTCTTTAGAACTATCACGTCTAGTCCGTAATGCTTACTCTTTTTCTATTCAGATATTTATTCTCCGAATCATAGTGTGGTATGCCTTCTGCTATAGATTACCTGTCACTAGATTATAGTGGCAGTTGTTTTTATCTATGCAAAGACAATGTATGGAAAACTTTCCACATTACATTTACACCATCTTTGGGTATTCAGCCTTTCAAGATTACTTGCAGAGAGCATTTGCATTTGGAGTGTTTGAGTCACCAAGTCCCACTCAATCAAGTTCTTTTGGAAGTACTTTTGGTCAGACACAACCATCTTTTGGGAATCGACCTTTTGGTGCTACCAATCAAACTGCTTTCAGTGTGACTAGCAAACCTGTATTTGATGCAACAAGTGCAATTGCCTTTGGTGCTTCTATACTCCACCGTTTGGGGCTTCAAGTACTCTAGATATTGGAGCTTCAAGTACACCTTCGTTTGGTTTTGTAAAACACTACTTCTTTTGGTAAATTAGCTCCATCATTTGGTGCAACATCTACCCCAACATTTGAGATCGTGCAACAGCTTCATTCTGAATAGTATTCCAGTTGTTGTTATTGTGCTTGGTGGTGAATTGACACCTGAAAAATCCTTTTCATCACTTTCTTTGTTTGCAATGTTGATATTTCTACTCTTTATGTTTTTGAACTTGATAACTCAGGTTGTGAATGCTAATATATCTTTGAAAAGGCTAGAGGATTTGTTTCTGGAAGAAGAGAGAACAATTGATAATGTACATGCAGGGAGACTCTGTTTTTGGCTCTAGGGTTTTTGCAAACTTTTGTAGATAGAAGATTAAAGAGTTACTATGGTTTACTAAACATGGTGATGCAACATTATTCAAATATAAAGGATAAATTCTTCAAGTCTACAAGAGTCTGCTATCAATTGGAGAAAAGATTGATCAATGTTCATACTTATATTTGAAGAGTTTTTAGCAAAAATGTCAAAGAAGTGAAGCTACATGAAGTTAGCAGCGATGGACACACTTTCACAGTGTATTGCACTGCCAATAAGGCATTTTCTGTTTTCAAAGAAGAAAAGTCAAAGTAGGAGTCTTTTTGATTAGAAAAGGAACAAGTCATCATCCAGATTTACAGGTGCTGGCACAGGTTGCTGTTAATTAGCAGGGAGATCAATTAAATAAAGAATGATTTGTGATGAAACAACAATTTTGAATACAGAAGTTTTCCTTTTTGAAAGAAACAGAGCTTTCACCAGCATAAAAAGTGCAATTATAATCAATTAGCTGTTGAAAAGCAGAGCTTTCATCAGCTAACTAGCAAAACCTAAGGCGAAATAGCTGGTGAAACCACAAAATAATAATTTTGAAGATCTAAGATCGAACAGAGCAGTTTTTGGGTGATTTAAAGGATAAGAGGACATCTAAAAGATGAATCACCAAATCATAAAATATTTAGTTCAAATATTCGTGGAGGTTTTGGTGGAGAATGTTTAATTGGTCAACTAAAGTTTCGTTCAAAGCTGTTGAAAGTGTTTCGATTACTGAAGACATGTGTCCTTTCCTCCATGACACATTAGAAACATAGCAAGGATGAAGACCA
>ML785652.1:428618-462557 GCA_009831015.1 Picea engelmannii | reverse complement strand
TACTAACACAAATTTTCGAAGGACGGGCTTGAAAATGGAATTCATCAACCCTTGGAATGTGGAAGGTGCATTTGTAAGGCCAAAAGGCATGACCAAAAATTCATAATGGCCTTCATGAGTTCAGAATGCTATTTTTGGGATATTTTCTTCCTTCATTATAATCTGATGATACCCTGAACGAAGATCCAATTTTGTGAAATAGATTTATCCATGTAATTCATCTAACAATTCATATATGATGGGAATAGGAAACTTATCTTTAATAGTGATCTTGTTGAGATCTTTATAATATGGACACATACGCCATGAACTATCTTTCTTGAATACCATTACCACTAGTGCAGAGTAAGAACATTGGCTAGGTCTAATAATGCCAGCCTCTAACATTTCTTCAACCATGCACTCAATTTCAATCTTCTGGGCATAAGGGTATCTGTATGGCCTGATGTTAGGAGGATCACTCCCAAGAATTAGGGGAATTTCATGATCATGATTTCGAGTGGGTGGAAGACCTTTGGGAATATCTTCAAATACTTTGGAATGCTTATCAATGATCCCTTGGAGATCTTGAGGAATAGATGGATTATATGTTTGAACATCTAGTGAGCATAGTTGTGAAATAACACCTTGATTCCCCTTTTTAAATAATTTTGTCATGCCATTAGAGCTTATCATCTTACCGGGTTTCCCTGTGATATCTCTTAACTCAATTTCTTTTCCTTCCAATGAAAATTTCATGAAAAGTTCTTGAAAATTAAAAGCCGCTGTTCCTAATGATTGTAACCATTGGATTCCTAGTACAACATTAGCACCACCCATGGGTATAGAAATAATTGGACTATTCATTACATATTCCCCCATAGTAATATTGATCTTATTTCATTTTCCTAAGCAATTGATAGTTCCTCCATCTATAATCATTACTTGAAACTCTGGCACTGGATATCCAAAGCAATTGAGAGATTTGGCTGATTTATAGTGAATGAAATTATGAGTACTGCGATAATCAATTACGACTATTACCTTTTTCTTTTTGATGTATCCTTCGATCTTGAGGATTTGAGGAGTGCTAATTCTAGCCAATGCATTACACGATATCATGGGAGTCAACTCTTCAGATGAAATTACTTATACGTTTTCATCATGAGATGGTTCTTGTTCTTGTTCTTCTTCCTCTTCACAATCTATGTAGAATAATTTCTTCTCACCACACTTATGTCCCTTACTGTACTTGCTGTCACAATTAAAGCATAAACCTTTTTCTTTTCTTTCCTCCAATTGTTGAGGTGTCAACCTTGTAAGTTGAGGTGTTTTAGAGGAAGGAACATTATTCTCTCTATAGATGTTGGGATTGGTCCTTCTAATAGCCATAGCCATATTTTTACTTTCAACATTTCTTGCCACCTTAAATTCATTCTCCAATGATTTTCATTCCCAAAGGTGAACCCCATGTTGAATGTTATCCTTTAAATTTCCTATGAATACATCAATCAAGTGCTCATCTGGAATATTTGTTACCTTTATATTCAATCTTTGGAAGTTCTCAATGTGCTCTGTAACTGAACCCTTTTGCTTGATATTGATCAATTGGCTAAAGAAGGTATTGCTCCTTGTATCCTCATAGTGTGCTATCATTTCTTCCGTGAAAATTGTCCAAGTGTCGAGTGATTTGCGAGAACAAAGACATCGATACCATACAAATTGATTGGGTTCTAAATATAAAGAAGCAATTCGTACCTTTTGTGTATGTGGCACATTATGTAGATCAAATAATTGCTCCATCTGAAGTATCCATGTGATTGGTTCCTTTCCATCAAACTTCCTCATATCGATCTTAGGAACGTGGTTGGTATTCAACCCAAAGTTGGAATTTCTCCATTCTTGATTCACCTTCCTTGTGTCCTCATCATGAATTTCATGGGATACATTTTCACTTTCAGGTGTGCTCTCTATTATGAAAATTTTCAATCCTTCCATGATCTCCCCTTTTAAACCCTCCATCATCTCTTGTAGTTCATCTTTTGTTACTGTCTTCTTTTGTAAATAATTTATTTCCCTACGCATTTCTTCACCTTCATCAAGAGTCGATGTAGGATTATCTGGAGGCTTATTTGGTGTAGAAGTTCCCTTTTTGGGTGGCATGTTGGCCAAGTATCGCTTTTGAACCTTGATTTTGAGATGGTTCTGCTAGACAATATTTTTTCTGCTATATCTCCAAAGTTTCGGCCCTTATGGGTATGAAAATTTATTTTTTGTAGTTCTCTGATATTTCTTCTCTGGAATGCCATAGGTTTGATGAAAATTGGATGTGCCAAGTGGAATTTATGGTAACTTCCCCACAACTTATTGATTTTTGGCCTTTCCGGGAGATGTCACTTGTATAGTGTGCCCCACACAAAATAATCGATATAAAATTATGAAACTCATACCAGAAATACTACAAACTGTCCACTACCAATGCAACTAGTCTCACTCAATTTGGGTACTCTAGGAAGAATTTATGATTGTTTTACCTGGAACACCTTCTTGAGACTAGTCAATAGGACTAGTCAGATACCCTATCTTCCATAGGGTGTATCTACAAATGTAAGATGAACCAGAAGATAAAATTTTTACCCCAGATACCTTACTAAGTTTTGCGAATATCCTCTAGGTTTCAGGGTCTGAAACATTACATAAAAATGTTTATAGCGAAAATTCCGCAATGACTCAGTTCATGATGATTCCAGAACCCTATCTTGCACATGTTGTATCTCCTAAATTATAAGGCTCAAGGAGATGAAATTGTAACCCAACATACCTTGATCTATCTACTAAATATCCGCCAATCTGTTCCTTCTGAATCGTTGTAGAAAAAGAGTTATAGCAAAAATTCCAAGGTGTCTCATATGTAGCAGCAAAACCCCAAGACCTTGAGCTCTTATACCATATGTTAAGAACCAAATATCAATATAGCATAGAAAAACCTTAGAATAAGTACTCGACACCTTGAAAAAGAGAGAAATTCAGATAATAAGCCTCTTCGAGGGGGAAACCTCTTTATGCCCACATAAATGTACAATTCCAAGATGATTCCAAATGAAAATGTCTCCTTGGTATATATAGGAGACTAGGAGGTATAATTACAACTAATGGAATAAATCCAAC
Source organism: Picea engelmannii (assembly GCA_009831015.1). Taxonomy (NCBI): domain Eukaryota; kingdom Viridiplantae; phylum Streptophyta; class Pinopsida; order Pinales; family Pinaceae; genus Picea; species Picea engelmannii. Next base: position 459,410 of record ML785652.1, on the reverse strand, counting down.
ATAAATAAAATAACATTACTAATGTAATATGCCCCAATTAAGGGGTAATGAGCCAATATTAGGGCTTAACAATTAATAAAATTGGTGGACATTATTTGAATGGAGATTATAGGAATCAACGAATCATTCCTCCTAACAAATTTCTTCTTGATTATCTCTAAATGACAGTTAAATCATAACTACAGTGTAAGCTCTTCTAAATCGACCCACAATTTTAAACAAATAATCAAACCTATTATCGTACATACTGTAGGTTTGGAAAATCCTGACTCATTCCACAAGAGTGAGACAACTATGAGAGTATCTACCCATTTTCACCTTAGATAGATACTCCCCTCGCTTTAGTGATGATAAGTCACCACAAGGGGGGAATCCTAGTGACCCTAGGGGGATTGCGATGGAAAGTGGTATAATGACTAATGAAGCCCATATAGGTCACGTTTATAAGTGGAATAAGGCTTGGAAAATAGTATTTTTGATGAAGGGTGGTTGCCAAAGTGTTGTGTACCTGCATGACAATGTTAAACCTGCCCAGAACAAGACACAAGATAGATATACGAGCTTTATGTCAAAGGGGAATGAGCAAGAAACTTTTCTGTCCCAATATTTCAGCAGAACAAATATATATATATATATATATATATATATAAAGTGTTAATAGATGCAAAATAAATGATGCAAAACACCATATAATTATTGAGTAGTCAAATCCTAATCATATAGATAATATCCCAATATTGTAGCACAAGTTTTGATGGTAAAATAGGGCTTCTAAATGATCTTATAAAAAATGTATCAAGGCAGCCTTATGGCTGTATCAAACAATTTCTACAACAACAATATCTAACCACCTAAATCAACAAACAATCCACCCAAAAGATAGCTAATGACAAATAGATTAATTATGGCAGCTTGCAAGCAAATTTAAATGGTAGATTAGTGAACAATGAAAGAGTTTAAGTGAATTTTGCTGGAGCCCCAATGGTTGTAGCATTAAGATAATTACATCAAGAGAATCAAAAGGCTAATATAGATGCCCTAGTGGATCAAGCAAGCTAAAATCATGAAGAACAACTTCCAATTTAGACAATCATAAAATCTCTATTTTTCACGCATTCCAATGCAATCATTTTATTTCTCCAATAAAAATTTGATTAGTACCTTTCTAATTGGCTTATGGATTCTCTTTTAAAAGGTTATATCTACTACTTATCTAGGGGTGTAAGCCCTTTTACTTTCTAGAACAGGTAAATCCAACAAGGTAAATCTAGGAGGGTGTAAGCCCTTTTACTCCTCCTAGCAACCTTTGCAATAGTTTCTCCAATAACAATTATGATAGACTTGGTGGAGGGTGTATGGACTTATACTCCTCCAAGGGTTTATACAAGAAAAAAAATGAAATAAGAGAGAAACACCAACAATATGCAAAAATTCCTTACCAATTCCAAAGATAGCAAGATAAAACCTCATCTATCAAGCATATTCCATCACAAAATAAATAACAAGCACCAAAAGAGATAGCACACCACTTTTCCTCCAAGAGACAAGTATCAAGCATCCAAAATTTTCAAAAGAGAAAGATGTGATTTTCCCAAAGAAAGAGAAAATTTCAGCCACAACTTATGTAATTCTCAAGTGTGATGATATATTAAAATAAAATGTCTTGACCTTTATTTATACAAGGTCTCACAAAACAAATTTTTCCACTTAGTTAGGGTAAAGCACAATTTAGGGAGGCTGATCTCCTCTAATTTGCCCTTTACAAATCAAAATTTAACTTCACAGAAGAAATAACCCCAAAAAGATGCCGTCATTCCCTAGAATGGTAACATTTTAGCTCAAAAGGAAGTCGTTGGGCCTTCCAAGGCATCATATTCATGTGGTATGGTATTACTCCAAGAAGCAACATCATGCCACCATAAAATCATCCAATCACCACCAAACCCTATCCTTCCACATATGACATCATACCCCAGAAGTGCAGCGCATCACCTCTAAAGGAAAGTTGTTGGGATTAGGAAGGCTAGTGAATCACTTGCAAAGGATCCTCAAGTGAATCCAAAGGCAATGTCTCTGTCCCAGGTGACCAAGAAGCAAGGGTGCATCATCCATCCTATGGTATTCATGCCCCAAGTGAAGGTCCAAGTGACCTTGTGCCTCCATGAAAATCTTTCCACCTATCAAGGCCCTACAAAGACAAGCAAATTCACCCTCCAAGGGATCACAAGTCACAAGCATCATGTCAAGTAAGACATATATGATAAAGGAACTACCCTAACATGTGCATAAAATCCCCCCTCTCAAAATAAAAAAATTCTTAAAGACCTTGTGCAACTTCCCAAATTTAGGTATGGGAGGGTTTTCATGGTGAACTATTGGGTGAATCATTCCCCAAGTCAAGGAGTATTTCCCAGGTGGACCCTCTCTAGTTCATGTGAAGAGTATGAGGTGGATGGGGGTAATACTTTTGGGCATGTGGTTTCTTGTCATAAAAGGGATAATATTATCTTAATTGCGGGTGCCTTTGTAGAGGGTGTGCTACCCTTCGTCCGCGATGCATGATTTTTCCAAGCCCTTTTTTCATTAATTTATTAGAGCGTTCCCAAGTTGAAGCTAACGTGGGACTTCTACCTAAGCATGAAAAAAATTTCCCACCTTAACTCTACCTTGGTTAGACTGTGCTTCCCCAAGTTGAAGATGACATTTGGGACTTCTACCTAATCATGAAAAACGTTTCCCACACACACTCTACCTTGGTTGTCATGTTCAATTAGTTATTATTTTATGGGTCACTCAGTTTTTTTCGAGAAGCATTTCATTGTTCTTGGGATCCCTAGGTGAGCATCTAGAAGGTTTATGATTGGATTTTATCTTTTTCCAACTACAAGCCTCTGGGCCTTTAACCCTTCTTCCCATGAAATGAGGTACAATGCCTTCTTGGGTCAATGTGGCTCAAAAAAACCAAAAGATGAGGAAACGAAGGTTGATAAACATGGAAAGTGGCAAGTATGTGCGAGAATAGTACGATGAATCATCAAGAATACCCCCCAGTAACAACCCTTTCCTCAAGGGTGACCACTTACTAGTAAAAAATAATTTCAACCACTAAGGTGAAAGAAGGCAAAGAGCATAATTTCCAAGCAAACAATTTCAAAATCAAGGAAGAACCCTTTGCAACATATTCAAATGCTTCATTTATTAAAATGACACTTACCAAAGAACTAGAATCATCACCTCATGGAGAAATACCTGTTGTCCTCTATAAGCTAAGTTGGTGTGACGAATGGTGCAACCATCAATCTCATGGTGATGGGTGGTGTGATGTGGGGCTCTGCCACTCGGTACTCCATGTCTGCAATCTGAGGGTATCGTTCCATAATCTCCTTAATTATCCCTAGAAATGGGGGATAACAAAACCCTCTGATATTCAAGCTTCGACCTCTGACCATCCTTCTCTGATACCATATTATGAGAACCAAAGAAACCCTAGGTAGGGTTACAATACTGAAAACATGATCTTCATAAAAATTGAATGATATTATTATTGAACGATAATCTATTACAATGAGGGTCCTCACTCTTATAAAGAGCTTCAAATACTAAAACCCTAAGAGATGAAAACCCTAATATTTTAACGTAAAGTCACGAAGGTGACTTTATTACACGGGAAAGCCTTATATCTCTAATACTTATACAAATAAATGGCATTGTTACTATCACATTGCATTGTGATGGCTCTCTCATGTAGCTCTACTTTTGAACAGAGTTTCATAAGCCAAATGGCCTCCTTACTGGCATGAGTAGTTTCCATATACTTTGTGTTTGGAGTGGAAAAAACAATTACAAGTTGTTTCTTTCTCATCCAACTCACTACAACAAACAATTGAAACATGTATCAACTCGTAGATATTCTATCTACACCCCTACCCAATCAAAATCCACATAACCCTGTATATCCATTGAGTGTGGGTCCCTTGAAACATCACTGTGATATAAAATTGAATATTCAGAAGTACCTTCAAGATACTTGAATACCCTATTCATTGCAGCACAATGTTCATGTCTAAGACTAGCCATAAATTGACTCAGGACTCCCATTTCTTGGGTAATTCCTGGTCTAGTACAGACCATAGCATACATGAAACTACCAACTACACTAGCATAAGGAACATAAGCCATACCCTCCATCTCTATAGGTGTTGTAGGACATGTTGATGGGGCCTAAATCCCTTGACTCAACAACAGGAACCAAACCCGCCACCGAGGCCCAATTAGACTCTGCAGTGTTTGGAGTGGAATGGTTCTCTAGATCTTAAGATCTGGCCAAATTATCGATGAGATTTTGTGTTTTCAGCTGAAGGCTCTTCCTTCACTTGGGATAGTTCTTCCTTGTATTCTCTCTTAGATGGGGGTTGGTATGAGATATGCAAGCTAGTATAAAACAACTTGAAAAAGACATGACAAATGTTTAAACTATTGGGAAGGGGTCGAGCTTGGGATAATCCGCTACTCGAGCATGCAGACAACAATCTTATGCCATAGGGCCTAGTACTAATACTCTAACTGAACGAGCATCTGACTACTGTCTGAGAAAACTACTTAACATAAAGAAAACGTACATGTAATCAAGATCATGGCAAGAAAAATAATTCATCTACCAAGAAGCTCATCACATAGCTGAGGTAAACTACTTAGCATAAGGAAAAAGAAACACATATGTAATCAAGATCATGGTAATCAAAATAATTCATCTACCAGAACATTCATCACATAGAATCAAAATGATTTACTTTCATCATTTAAAGCAAAGAACATCAAAACATTGCACCAGATAACTCAACAATAGAATTGATTACTCTTACTCATTCATTGCAACATTCATGGAACAGGAAAGGAAGTAATTCTTCTCCAACTCCAATCAGATACATCTGATGAAAAATAGCTCGTCTTTGGTCTAGAAGGGCTTCTTAATTCATAGCAGTCTCAAAATAATTATCAACAACCAAAAGAAAAAGAATTCTTAAAACAACCATCGACCCTTTGACCATCGGTCAATGTCCCTATTTATAATATAAAGTCTTAACAGTAATTAACGGTAAAATACAATTTGAGCTAATAAAAAATCACCACGTGGCATTATCATCTAATAGTATTTCAATAGTCCACCCAAGTTGTTTCTTGAAAAGGGTGGGCTATTTCATAATCAGACCATCTCATAAAGATTTCTTCACAGGTGTTGGCCCATGGAAATCTGTGGTGTTCCATTGGATCCGCATATATTCCTCTGATGTCTACTGCATGCACCCCATACTTTGCGAGGCTGAAGTTCAATTTCTGAAGCATTGTTCTGGATTTGATTAGATGTCCTGTGAACTATTGTAGTTTCCCTAGCTTTGCATCAGTGACCCTGGCACATTATTCGACCCATAACGCATCTTGTTCGGTACATATCTTGATTACTTCATTGTCAATCAACATATCGGGGATGCCAATATTGGGGAGCCTGACATACTTCATCGCTTCGATGATTTATTTTCGGTGTTTCTTTCGGTTCTTCGGGAGGGTCACAGGACAAACTCTAGTCGGTAATCAAGAAGTTTCTTCCTACAGTTAAAACATAAGTATTTTAGCGATTAAGAAACCTATGATAAGACATAAACAAAAAAAAAAGATGAACACATACCTACCTAGCTTGCTAGTCTCAGTCATTTTTAATACTTACGCAATGGAAAACGCTTCCTTTGAGTGACATGTGAAGCCCCCGCTCCTCTTTGGTTTAAATGAATACATCAACATGCCATAGTGTGGCTAATAAAATACGATAGTCATGAATGTATAAATTATCATAGTAGTTACTTGACCTTTGGGGTCGAAAAAAGGGCGTCGAGGACGAGTGAAGCACGTGTGTGCTTCCAAGAGGTTGGATATCGTACAGAGAAAGTCATTAAATCCCTCCAGAAACCATACCACCAAGCGTGCCAAGCATCATTCATCAATAACAGAGGTTCAGAAATTCAAAAGGATCGAAAGGATTGTACCACACATCTTCTTGCAACCCCAATCAACGATGCTTTCATGTTCTGGACCGCATCTGTCGATCAGATGTGGCGTGCCAATTTTTCCAAACATCATGTCGCGAGACATGGATATTATGTTGGCACACCTAGTGTCGATCCTTGATTTCTCTATAAATTCTAGGATCTTTGTGAGAAATTCTATGTATATGTCGAGCTCGTATTCCTTGGAATTCTGGTTTGGCAAGTTCGTATTGGCGACGTCCTATTTAGAAATTCTTTATCATCCGCGGACCCCTTGAGTTCCTTACACTTTTTGCAATTATGGGATCCCCTTCAAACATAGGATGAGGTCTACGAGGCAGCCAGAGTGCCAGGTCTCAACCCCAGTGTTCCCGGGACTCTTTCTTGTTGGCTTCTTGTGTAATTGAGACTCCAACGAGAGGTACAGGTATCTGTCCGGAGGCAGTGTCAGCATCCATGGAGGAGCTAGGGATGGTTGCATATACGTCTGAAAGCACCATGCTGGAGACTGTGCCTTCTTCGGGCCTAAAAACACAGAGAAGAGGAAGACCTATGAAGAAATCTTGGGAAGGAGAGGAGGACTGGCCCAATGCCGAACTGAGTGCACGTCCAAACCTTGAGGAGTTTGTGATACTTACCAACCGTTTGAAGTTGGTCGGGATGGCTGACAAAGGAGGTAGGAGAAGAAAGGAGAGGGTATAAGCCCTGGGTACTTCCGTAAAAAATTCTGCTCAGCAATTAGAGAAGGCTCAACTTGTAATAGCCGAGCTCTACCAAGAGAATAGAGAACTGTGACGTCAGTTGGTGAAAAAAAACCAGGGGATACCGCTATCACAAGGTCATGTAGAAAGCACCATTTGGCTGCAGAGACGACTTTGGGAAGAACAAGACATGATTGTGCAGTTGCGTGAAGCACAGTGGATGGAAATGAATATGGAACATAAGACATCACAAAGTGCGAAAGACAATCTGAGAGAGGAATAGCGTACAAGAGACAAATAGTTGGCGGGTTCTTGCTCCACATTCTTGGAAGTGTTACTTAACATCTCCTTGTCTTTCTTCTTTTGTAAAATTTTGTAATCTTACGACGACTGGGCTGGCTAGCCGAGTCGTCAGGGTTGTCTATTTGTATGTAAACCAGGCCTGGCAAAAGTTTTGATTGTGTATATAAAAATAAAAGAAGGTGTTTGAATGTATCATGCTTCTTTCAGATGTGAGTCAAGTGTGTATTCTTATTCAAGTCTTTTACGTAAGTTATTAGATTTTTGGGGATCATTGTTATTTCTTCGTGAGTCTATTAATGATTTTCTTTGTAAAATCTTTCATATGAATTAATACTTCTGTGGAATTATCGACTTTGGTTATTGAAAAATTTAATCATGGAAAGACATTCGACTAATGGATAAGAATCATACTTGGATTCTTACTTTCACCGAAAGTACTTGAGAAAAGACTAGAGGCCACAGCTGCCGATACTGGGTGGCATGAGTAATTATAATGTGAGGGAAACAATTAGTTCTCCCTCGCCGATACCGAACTTGTTTCGGGAGTTAAACGATCAACAATGTCACTTTATCTATGCACGACGCTTATAATCACACTTTTCAGCCGAACCTGAAAAGGTCGGCTTTCGGCGAAATCCTTTCCGAGGCTGTTTGTAAGAAAGAAACACTACTATCATCCGAATCTGACAAAGGTTAGTACTCGACTACTTTGAGTTCTCAAAATGATTTTCGCCACCTTAAGCTTTTGCCGATGCTGAACTTCTCTAGGGAGTCGGGAAAATTCAGGGTCGTTGATTCCTTGAGTAGTCATTGTGTCTCTTAATATGGTTCTTTGTTGTATGTTCAAGAATAACTTAAGACATGAAACATATAAGATAAGAGGATTATCAGTCTTAGACCAAGGCGAGAACAATCAAAGGTGGAAAACAAGGTGGTACCCAAAAGGAAATGGTCACAAAAATTTTAGGGTGTGTTGAGAACTCAACAAATGTAGATTCACTGGGCGAACCCAAAATCTCTGTTCCATGCAACAAATATCTTCGGTTCTCCTTCTAACAGTCTTAACCTGAAGTTATAAATATACATATATTATTATTATTCTTTTCTTTTCTATTATTATTGGAAGTATTGTTTTAGGGTTTGCCCGTTTACTGGGAGAGTATCAGGTTCCCCCCTCAGATTTTGCAACCGGTAAGTACCTACCCCAATATTCTCCGCCACCTAGAAAGGTCCAAGCCATAGGTCCTGAAACTTGGAATGTTTCTCTTTGGGTTCACTTGCCCTAACCCACTTCAAGACTAAATCTCCTACTTCAAAGTTATTTTCCTTAGATTTATGCTTATCGAACCATCTTTTCACTATCTGTTGATGAGCCAAAAATTTTGACTTAGCATTTTCTCTCTCTTCTTTTAGCATAAGCAGGGTGTTGATTCTTTGTTGTATGGCTGAGGATGGTTCTTCGTTAGAATCTTGGGCCAATTGGAGAGATGGAAAATAAAGCCCGTTTGGGAGGATGGCTTCCTGTCCATAGACCAGAAAGTATGGGGAATTCCCTATAGCTTCTTTGGGTGTGGCCCTATCAGCCCATAGAGCATTATGGAGTTGATTATGCCAATTTCTATGGTTATCCACAACCATCTTCTTTAGTATCCTTACCAGATTCTTATTGGTTGATTCCACCACACCGTTTCCCTGCGGGTAATAATTTGCAGAGTACTTGATTATGAATCCTTTGTCTAGAGTGAACTTTGCCAATAGGTAGAGGAGAAGTAGGATGGATTATCAAAGACCAGAATAGAAGGAACACCAAACCTTGTAATTAACTGTTGTTCTATAAATTGGATGACAATTTTCTCATTTACATGGGCCAGAGGAATGGCTTCTGCCCACTTTGTGAAATAGTCGGTGGCAGAAAGAATATACTTGTGCAATTTAGAAGAGTTGGGAATAATTTCTCCTATGATATCCAACCCCCACTACTCAAAATGTCTAGAGACGGTTACATGCTGAAGTGGGATTGCTGCCCTTCTCTCCTTGCCAACACTTATTTGACAAGTCTTACAGTTCCTAGCGTAAGAATGAGCGTCTTTGAAAAAAGTGGGCCAATAATAGCCGAATATCATAACCTTATGAGCGGTGGTGTTTCTTGAAAGATGTCCTTTAGTGGGGCCATCATGGAGTTCTTTCAACACTTTATCGATGTCTTCGCGTTCAAGACACCTCAGTAATACCCCATCATAGTTGATTCAGAAAAGTACCGAATTTATGAGGTGATATTGTACATATTTTAATCGGAGGGCTCTCCTTTCTCTAGGGTTGAGGTTTTCGGGACAAGTCCCGTGATGTAATAGATGATCCAAATCCTTGTACTAGGAGTCCGATCCTGGGGAAATGTATGCTCCTTCACCACACCACAATGCTATTTCGTTATCCCACCTCGGATCTTGGTTTTCTTGATCTTGAGCTTCAGCTGCGAGCTTGCACAAACCTTGTCCTTTTACTAACTTGGCTGGTTTTATATCTAGATCAAATTTCTGGACTACCTCCATCTAGTTGCATCTTCTTTCTCTCATTTCTTGTTGGGTAAACAAGGACTGAACTGCGAGGTGTGGCACAATCACCTTGGTGTGATTCTTGAGGATGTACGACCTAAATTTTTTTACTGCTTTATAGACTGTGTAGGCCTGCTTGTCTACGGCGGGGTAATTGAGATCAGATCCTTGAAGGTTGGTGCTCATAAATGACACCGGGGCTTCATTATTTTCGTCATCCTTCTGAGTCAAAACCACAGCTAGCGATTGGTCAGAGGCAAAAGTATAAAGGTTAAAGTCTCTATTGAAATCGGGACTTCGCAATACCGTGGCTCGGGATATGGTAACTTTGATATTGTTGAAAGAATCTTTTTGTTCATCATCCCACTTAAACTCAGAATCTTTGCGAATCATTTTTTGTAAGGGTTTAATGATTTCAGCGAAGTCGGGGGTGAATTTCCTTATGAAATTAATTTTCCTGAAAAAAAGACTGCATAACTTTCTTGTTATGGGGTAGCGGGAGTTGAGCTATGGCTTTAATCCTTTCAGGGTCTGTGCAAATTCCCTCTTGAGATATAATATGACCTAACAACTTACCTTATTGAACACCGAAGATAGTCTTCTTAGGATTGAGTGATATACCGTATTTTCAACATCTTTCAAAAATCTGAGTGAAGTGTTGGATGTGTTCTTCTCTATTCTTCGAATACACCGTTACGTCTTCTAAATATACTACCACACACTTACTTATAAGTCCTTGAAATTCCATGTCCATTTCCCTTTGAAAGGTTTCTCCTGCGTTAATCAAGCCGAAAGGCATGCGTTTATAAGTGAAGGTTCCCCATTTGGTCCGGAAGGTAGTTTTTAATCGGTCTTCCTCTAAAACCAACACTTGGTTGTATCCTGAGAAACCGTCTAGAAGGGAGAAAATTTCCAAGCCCAACACGGTCTGTAGGAGTTGCTCCATCGAAGAGATGGGATAATTGTCCTTTTCTGAAGCTTTGTTGAGATTCCAAAAGTCTACGTATAATCAAATTTCTCCTCACTTTTTCCTTACTGGAATAAGGTTCGCTACCCAGGCGGAATGTCTAACTTGGAAAATTATCTTCGCATCTAAAATATTCCTTAACTCTTGATACATGAGGGGTTCCAAGGATGGGTGGTACTTCCGGAGCTTCTGTTGAAAAGGTTTGATTTTGGGTTTCAATGGGATGGTGTGTTGAATTATGTGGGTATCATACATTTTCAAATCTTTATAGGACCAAGCGAACACATTCTGGTATTGTCTGAATAATTTGAGGTAGGATTTCCTCTCCTCTTTAGATATCATTTTTCCAAGATTCACATACTTTGGGTTGTCCGAGGTTCCAAGATTTACAGTTTCATGGAGGGGACATGAGCTACTAGTATTTGCATTTTTAGGTCCTTTGAATAGTTCCTTTAGATGAAACAAATTCTCTAGATTCACTATCCCTTTTGGAATTGTGTGAGCCTTTGGTTTATCTGCGTGTTGACCCTCCCAAGGACTGGTTTCCATTATTTGTTCTTGGAACTCTTCATCGTCTATAGCGATGTCTCTGAAGTTGTCTTGATTAGTCAAGAAGCTTATGATATGTTCATCCCCCTCAAAGAATTTCCAATTAGAAATATTCTTAGGTACTGATGGCTTGTAGAGAAGTTCTACAGTGAATCGGGAGGCTTCATAACCTTCTAAAGGTGAGAGTCTTGAAGAAGCGGTGGCTAAAGATTCAACAAGGATATTTTTCACTCTTGGGATCGCGGTGATATTGAAATCGTCAAAGCATTCTATCAGCCTCTGCACCTCCTGCTCGTAGTTCTTAAGATGAGGGGAGCTGTAGTGTATAGTGTTTCTCACTTGTTAACGATGATTTTCGAGTCTCCGAACAACTTTAATTCCTTGACATTAAGATCTATGGCTTTCTTTAACCCTTGTACTAGGGATTCATACTCGACAATGTTGTTGGTACACTCGAATTCTAGTCTACAAGACAAGAAATGGCGTTTAACTTTTTGATCGATGAGGATACACCCTGCCCCCGAACCCTCTTGTGACTTGGATCCATAAAAAAAAAGGGTCCAAATTCACGAGAGACGATTTCTATCCCAACCAATGTTCCGCTCTTCGATCTTTTCTTCCATAAGAAATAACACAAGGTTTTGACAAAAGAGAGAATCTTCCATTGGCATCAGGAATTCTTCTTGAAAGGTCATTTCAGAGTTTTGAGTAAGTGAAACATCAGACATGAGAGGAGAAAAATTTCCAAAGTGAGAATCACAAGAAAAGTTCCCTAGTATGGGAAAATTGGTAGAGGCTGGTTTGTTCGGGGTTTCCAGGTCAGTTACCATATGTTTCAGGTATATTTCCCTATCGATTCTGATCATGTTCTTGTATCCCTTCAGCGGTAGCCAAAGGTGTGCCTAGTCTGTGATAAAGTATCCGTTTAGTTTTTTAGACCAATCTCGACTCAATAATAGCCCATATGCCTCAGGGATATCCACCATAGTGATGTCAATCACCTGCACGAAATTAGGATGAGTGGATATCATGATCATCACCTCTTTTAGTTCCCCCATGACCTTGATCTAGGTCCTGTCTATTTGTATGACATGCTTATCAGTTTTTAGAGGGATAACACCTAATTTGTTACAAACGACCAAGGGCATGACATTAGAAGATGCCCCGGAGTCTACCAAAAAATTGTGGAGATTCTTGTTGAATACTTCAAACTTTAAAAGGAAAGGTGGTACAAAAGGCCTCTCCTTCCTTCCTTTTCAGTAGGTGTTTATCGTTGGTTTGCTTGCCAAATCTATTGGGGGCAGATTCTTCTCTTGACCATCACCGGTGGTTGGGTTTTTTACCGCACTTAGAGCTTGCATTATAAGGTATTTCTGCTGAGGGATTCTACATATGTCCATAACCGGTACATTAGCTTTCAGCTTCTTCAAATATTCTACTACATTGTAATCTAATTAAGGAGATTCATGAGTACGAATGCTTATAGGTTTGTTACCAGGAGTGAAAAGTATTCTCGGGCGATCGAGAGTTAATTTAGTTTGTGAGGCATGGGTGGAATCACTATCTTTTGGACCGGGTTGACCCTTACTACGTGTCTGTATCGCCGATATCTATGCAGGTGGTCCCTGAGATTTAAACAGATCATACGAATACGGGATCACGTTGGGATCCCATATCAGCATGGCCATGTATTTTGGTGGGTCTGCTTCTTCCTGATCGACAATATTAAAGCCCAAACTGCTGGATGGTTTGGTCATAGAGACTTCATCTAGAAAATGATTGGCCATTAAATTCATGGCATGGACCCACTAAGGGCATTCCCTTTCTGAGTGGTTCTCTTGGTGGTAAATACAGAAAGAATCAGATGTGACATTCCCTAGATCAATGTTTAGGTTGGTTGGGGGAGGTTCAATTGCTTTGAATGGTTGGTTTCTTTTAAAGAAAGTCTTATAGGGTCTTTGGATTTGGTTTCCCTCACCCGCATTTCTTTTCATATCTATAATCTCATTTGATAGTTTCTTGACCATGCATTGCAGGTCTTAAATATCCCCATTATCTTTGTCGGGAGTTGTTTCAGTCGACTTCCCCGGTGGTCTAGTCAAAAGGAGTCCTCTCCTAGGAGGGGGGTAGCTTTCGTTTCTCGCTAGAGAGGCCTGACCTTATTTACATCCTTTCATATGGAACTCTATTATCTTGGCTTCCTCAAAATTCTCTGCGAGGTTTTTCTTAGTGGCTCTCTTAATGAACATTGAAATAGAGGTCGGGAGCACATTGGCATAGACCTCGATTTGCAACTCTTGAGTAGGTTTCGCCACGGGATGAAATTTGTTTAGGATAGTGAATATTTGAGCCTTTCTTTTGGGGTCATGGTGGTTGCGAATAATTCGGCCATAAGGGCTCCCATGGTAGTTTCTTTGGTGAATTTTTCTAGGAAATACTTTTGGAACTTAGTCCAACTGGTTATGGATCCTATTGGAAAATTAAAATGCCATGTGGAAGCCAAGTTCTCAAACATGCAGGGGAGAAACATGCATACTACGTCTTCATGTTGAACGTTCATAATCCTGATCGCGAGTATGAATTTCTTGATATGATCATCGGGCAATCCTGAGGTTTAAGGATCATACTTGGGGAGCATCTTTTTCGGCTGCCGAGGGAGATTGTGTACTCATCCTGGGTAAGCCACGACGTCCATGGCCAACCAAGGTTGGTTGTCTTGAAGTGGAACTTCTCTCTCCTCCTCACGACCATTGTTCCCTTCCATATCTTTCGATTCAGAGTCAGGATCTTCCTGTTTCGAAAGGTCGTTAGGTTCAAAGATGTTGTCGGCTGGCGTCTCAGGTATGAGGTCAAGAGGTTCTTGGATTTTGGTGATCGCGAAATCTATTAAGTATTTGATGGAATGTACGAAAAATTCTTCGGGAGTGATGACTACTAGTCTGCTTTGTTGTTTTCTTCGAGGGAGGATAGGGGTGAAGGGAAATGCACCAATTTTCCAGGCGTAGGCTCTAGTAATCCTTCTAAACTGATTCACTTTCATGTGAGGGAGGGTGTAAGGTATTTCAGGGTGAAGATATCCTTCCTTGGAGTGGGGTGAGTTATCCACTTTGGGAGTACTTGGTAAAGGTGGGTTGTCTGTTGGATGACTAGCCATGCATGTGGGCCATTACAAATCTATAGGCTTTTCGAAATGTCAAGAAACTTGCATATCCAGCCATTCATTCTTAGGCCCTTCTTCTAGCGCCAATTCTGTTGATGGGGCCTAAATCCCCTGACTCAATAGCAAGAACCAAACCCGCCACTGAGGCCTAATTAGACTCTGTAGCATTTGGAGTGGAATGGTTCTCCAGATCTTACGATTTGGCCAAATTATCGATGAGGTTTTGTGTTTTCGGGTGAAGGCTCTTCCTTCACTTGGGATAGTTCTTCTCTGTATTCTCTCTTATATGGGCGCTGGTACAATATATGCAAGCCAGTATAAACCAACTTGACAAAGACAGGACAAAATTTTTAACTATTGGGAAGGGGTCGAGCTTGGGTTAACATGCTGCTCGAGCATGCAAACAATGATCTTATGCTAGAGGGCCTAGTACTAATACTTTAACCGAACCAACATCCAACTACTGTCTGAGAAAACTACTTAATAGAAAGAAAACATATATGTAATCAAGATCATGGAAAGAAAAATAATTCATCTACCAAGAAACTCATCACATAGCTGAGGCAAACTACTTAGCATAAGGAAAAAGAAACACATATGTAATCAAGATCACGGTAAGCAAAATAATTCATCTACCAGGACATTCATCACATAGAAGCACAATGATTTACTTTCATAAAAAAATTTCACCAGATAACTTGACAATAGAATTAATTGCTCTTACTCATTCACTGCAACATTCATGGAACAGGAAAGGAAGTAATTCTTCTCCAACTCCAATCACATACATTTGATGAAAAATAGCTCGTCTTTGGTCTAGAAGGGCTTCTTAATTCATAGCAGTCTCAAAATAATTATCAATAACCAAAAGAAAAAGAATTATTACAAAAACCATCGACCCTTTGACCATCGATCGATGTCCCTGTTTATAATATAAACTCTTAATAATAATTAATGGTAAAATACAATTTGAGCTAACAAAAAATTGCCACGTGGCGTTATCATCTAACAATATTTCAACAATCCACCCTAGTTTTTTCTTGAAAAGGGAAAGCTCTTTCATAATCAAACCATATGATAAAGCGTTCTTCATAGGTGTTGGCCCATGGAAATCTGTTTTGTTCCATTGGAGCCACATATATTCCCTTGATGTCTGCTGCATACACCTGATACTTTGCGAGGCTGAAGTTCAATTTCTGAAGCATGGTTATGGCTTTGATTGGAAGTCCTGTGAACTGCTGTACTCTCCCTGGCTTTGCATCAATGACCCTTGCGCATTATTCGGCCCGTAACACATCTTGATCGGTGCATAGCTTGATTACTTTGTTTAGGTCGATCAACATATCGGGGATGCCGATATCGGGGAGCCCAACATACTTCATCGCTTCGATGATTCAGTTTCAGTGTTTCTTTCGGTTCTTCGACGACATCACAAGATAGACTCTAGTCGGTAATTGGGAAGGTTCTTCCTGTAGTTAAAACATAAGTAGTTTAGCGATTAAGAAACCTACGATAATACATAAACAAACAAAAAGATGAACACGTACCTTTGTATCTTGTTAGTCTCAGTTGTTTTTAATACTTATGCAATCCCAAACGCTTCCTTTGAGTGACCTGTGAAGCCACTGCTCCTCTTTGGTTTAAATGAATACATCAACATGCCATAGTGTGGCTAATCAAATACGATAGTCATGAATGTATAAATTATCATAGTAGTTAGTTGACCTTTGGGGTCGAAAAAAGGGTGTCGAGGATGAGTTAAGCGCGTGTGTGCTTCCAAGAGGTCGGATATTGTACAGAGAAAGTCATTAAATGCCTCCAGAAACCATACCACTAAGCGTGCCAAGCATCATTCATCAATAACGGAGGTTCGAAAATTCAAAAGGATCGAAAGGATCGTACCGCACTTTTTCCTGCAACCCCAATTGACGATGCTTTCATGTTCTGGATCACATCTGTCGATCACCTGTGGCGTGGTGATTTTTCCAAACATCATGTCATGAGGCATGAATATTATGTTGGCACGCCTAGTGTCGCTCCTTGATTTCTCTATAAATTCTATGAGCTTTGTGAGAAATTCTACATATATGTCGAGCTCGTATTCCATGGAATTATGGTTTGGTAAGTTGATCTTAGCGACGTCTTGTTCATATTTTTTTTATCAGCCGCAGATGCCTTGAGTTCCTTATTCTTTTTGAAATTATGGGATCCCCTTCAAACATGGGACAAGGTATACGAGGCAACTAGAGTGCTAGGTCTCAGCTCGAGCGTGCCAGGGAGTTTTTCTTGTTGGCTTCTTGTGTACTTGAGACTCCAATGAGAGGTACAGGTATTTCCCGGAGATAGTGTCAACATCCACGGAGGAGCTAGGGATGGTCACAGATATGTCTGGAAGAGCCATGCTGGAGACTGTTCCATCTTTGGGCCCGAAACCGTGGAGAAGAGGAAGGTCTAGGAAGAAATCTCGAGAAGGAGAGGAGGACTTCCCCAAAGCTGAACTGAGTGCACGCCCAATCCTTGAGGAGTCTGTGATACTTACCAACCATTCGCAATTGGTCGGGACCACTGACAAAGGAGGCAGGAGAAGAGAGGGGAGGGTAGTTAAAACATAAGTAGTTTAGTGATTAAGAAACCTATGATAAGACATAAATAAACAAAAAGATGAACACGTACCTGCATAGCTTGCTAGTCTCAGTCATTTTTAATACTTACTTGATCTCAAATGCTTCCTTTGAGTGACCTGTGAAGCCGCCGCTCCTCTTTGGTTTAAATGAATACATCAACATGCCATAGTGTGGCTAATCAAATACAATAGTCATGAATGTATAAATTATCATAATAGTTACTTGACCTTTGGGGTCGAAAAAAGGGTGTCGAGGACAAGTTAAGCACATGTGTGACTCTAAGAGGTCGGATATCGTACAGACAAATTCATTAAATGCCTCCAGAAACCATACCACCAAGCGTGCCAAGCATCATTAATAAATAACAGAGGTTCAGAAATTCAAAAGGATCGAAAGGATCGTACCGCACGTTTTCCTGCAACCCCGATCGACGACGCTTTCATGATCTGGATCACATCCGCCGATCAGCTGTGGTGTGCCAATTTTTCGAAACATCATGTTGTGAGGCGTAGATATTATGTTGGCACACCCAGTGTCTCTCCTTGATTTCTCTATAAATTCCAGGAGCTTTATGAGAAATTCTACGTATATGTCAAGCTCGTATTCCCTGGAATTCTGGTTTGGTAAGTTCGTCTCGGTGATGTCCTGTTCAGAAATTATTTATCATCCATGGATGCCTTGAGTTCCTTACACTTTTTGAAATTATGGGATCCCCTTCAAACACGGGATGAGGTCTGTGAGGTAGCCAAAGTGCCAGGTCTCAGCCCCAACATTCCAGGGATGCTTTCTTATTGGCTTCTTGTGTACTTAAGACTCCAACGAGAGGTACAAGTATCTACCCAGAGGCAGTGTCAGTGTCCACGAAGGAGCTAGGGATGGTCACAGATACGTTCAAAAGAGCCATGCTGGAGACTGTGCCTTCTTCAGGCCTGAAACCGTGCATAAGAGGAAGGCCTAGGAAGAAATCTTGGGAAGGAGAGGAGGACTTCCCCAAGTCCAAACTGAGTGCACGTCCAACCCTTGAGGATTTTGTGATACTTACCAACCGTTTGGAGTTGGTCGAGACAACTGAGAAAGGAGGCAAGAGAAGAGAGGGGAGGGCAAAAGCACTAGGTACTTCCATTGAAAATTTTGCTCAGCAATTAGAGCAGGCTCAACTTGCAATAACTGAGATCTACCAAGAGAATAGAGAACTACGACGTCAGTTGGCGGAAAAAAACCAGGGGATACCATTGTCGCAAGGTCACGCAGGAAACACTGTTTGGCTGCAGAGATGGCTTCGGGAAGCGCAATATATGATTGTGCAGTTGCGTGAGGTGCAGCGGATGACAACGACAATGGAACATAAGACATCACAAAGTGCGAAAGACAATATGAGAGAGGACCAACGCATAAGAGACAAATAGTTGGCGGGTTCTCGCTCCACATTCTTGGAATTGTTGCTTAACATCTCCTTGTCTTTCTTCTTTTGTAAAATTTTGTAATCTTACGGTGACCAGGCTGGCTAGCCGAGTCGTCGAGGTTGTCTATTTGTATGTAAACCAGGCCTGGTGAAAGTTTTTATTGTGTATATAAAAACAAAATAAGGTGTTTGAATGTATCATGCTTCTTTCGGACGTGAATCAAGCGTGTATTCTTATTCAATACTTTTACATAAGTTTTTAGACTTTTGGGGATCATTGTTATTTCGTCGTGAGTCTATTAATGCTTTTCTTTGTAAAATATTTGATATCAATTAATACTTCCGTGGAATTATAAACTTTGGTTATTGAAAAATTTAATCATCGAAATACATTTGGCTAATGGATAAGAATCATACTTGGATTGTTACTTGCATTGAAAGTACTTGAGAAAAGACTAGAGGACACAATTGCCGATACCGGGCGGTAGGAGTAATTATCATGTCAGGGAAACAATTAGTTTTCCCTCGCCGATACTGAAATTGTTTCAAGAGTTTGACAGTCAGTAGTGTCAGTTTATCTATGCATGACACTTATAATCACACTTTTTTGCCGAACCTGAAAAGGTCGGCTTTCGGCGAAATCCTTTTCGAGGCTGTTTGTAAGAAAGAAACACTACTATTGTTCGATGCCGACGAAGGTCGGTACTTGACTACTTTGACTTCTCAGAATGATTTTCTCTACCTTAAGCTTTCGTTGATGGTGAACTTCTCTAGGGAGTCGGGAAAATTCCAGGTTGTTGATTCCTTGAGTAGTCGTTGTGTCTCTTAAGATGGTTCTTTGTTGTATGTTCAAGAGAAGCTTAAGACATGAAACATATAAGATAAGCAGATTATCAGTCTTAGACCAAGGTAAGAATAATCAAAGGTGGAAAACAAGGTGGTACCCAAAAGGAAATTGTCACAAAAATTTTAGGGTGTGTTGAGCACTCAACAAATGGCGATTCACTGGGAGAACCCAAAATCTCTGTTCCATGTAGCAGATATCTCCGGTGCTCCTTCTAACCGTATTAACCTGAAGTTATACACACACACACACACACACATATTATTTTTGTATTTTTTATTTTATATTATTATTGGAAGTATTGTGTTAGGGTTTGGCCGTTCACTGGGAGAGTATTGGGCTCCCCCTCAGATTTTGCAACTGGTAAGTACCTACCCCAATCTTCTCAGCCACCTGGAAAGGTCCAAGCCATAGGTTCTAAAACTTGGAATGTTTCCCTTTGGGTTCACTTGACCTGTCCCACTTGAACACTATATCTCCTACTTCAAAGCTCTTTTCTTTAGCTTCATGCTTATCGAACCATCTTTTCACTATCTGTTGATGAGCCAAAATTTTTGACTTAGCCTTTTCTCTCTCTTCTTCCAGCATAAGCAGGGTGTTTATTCTTTGTTGCATGGACGAGGATGGTTCTTCATTAGAATCTTAGGCCAATTGGAGAGATGGAAAATAAAGCCTGTTTGGGAGGATGGCTTCATGTCCATAGACGAGAAAGTACGAGGAATTCCCTATAGCTTCTTTGGGTGTGACCTTTTCATCCCATAGGGAATTATGTATTTTGTTATGCCAATTTATATGGTTATCTTTAACTGTCTTATTTAGTATCCTTACCAGATTATTATTGGTTGATTCCACCACACCGTTTCCCCGCGAGTAATAATTTGTAGAGTACTTGATTATGATTCCTTTGTCTAGAGAGAACTCTGCCAATAGGGTAGAGGAGAAGTAGGCTGCATTATCAAAGACTAGAACATAAGGAATACCAAAACTTGTAATTAGCTGTTGTTATATAAATTGGATGAAAATTTTCTCATTTACATGGGTTAGAGGAATGGCTTCTGCCCACTTTGTGAAATAGTAGGTGGTAGTAAGAATATACTTGTGAAATTTTGAAGAGTTAGGCATAATTTATCCTATGATATCCAACCCCCACTTCTCAAAAGGTCTAGAGATGGTTACAGGCTGAAGTGGGATTGCTGCCCTTCTCTCCTTGCCAACACTTATTTGACAAGTCTTACAATTCCTAACGTAAGCATGAGCGTCTTTGGACAAAGTGGGCCAATAATAAACGGCTCTCAGAACCTTATGAGAGATGGTGTTTCCTACAAAATGTCCCCCAACAGGGCCATCATGGAGTTCTTTCAAAACTTTATCAACATCTTCGCATTCGAGACACCTCAGTAATACCCCATCATAGTTGATCTGGAAGAGTACCAAATTTATGAGGTGATATTGTGCCGATTTTAATCGAAGGGTTCTCCTTTCTCTGGGGTTGAGGTTTTTGGGACAAGTCTCGTGATGTAATAGATGAGCCAAATCCTTGTAACAAGATTCTGGTCTCGGTGAAATGTATGCTGCTTCACCATACCACAGTGCTATTTCGTTATCCCACCCCGGATCTTGGTTTGCTTGATCTTGAGCTTGGGCTGTGAGCTTGCACAAACCTTGTACTTTTACTAACTTGGTGGGTTTTATATCTAGATCAAATTCCTAGACTACCGCCATCCAGTTCCCTCTTCTTTCTCCCATTTCTTGTTGGGTAAACAAGGATCGAACTGCGGGGTGTGGCACAATCACCTTGGTGTGATTCTTGAGGATGTACGACCTAAAATGTTTTACTAATTTATAGACCGCGTAGGCCTTCTTGTCTACGGTGGGGTAATTGAGCTTAACTCCTTGAAGGTTGGTTCTCATAAATGACACCAAGGGTTCATTTTTGTTGTCATCCTTTCGAGTCAAAACCACAACTAGCGATTGGTCAAAGGCAAAAGTATAAAGGTTAAAGTCTCTATTGAAATCGAGACTTCACAATACCAGGGCCCGTGATATGACAACATTGATATTGTTGAAAGCATCTTTTCGTTCATCATCCCACTTAAAATTGAAATCTTTGCGAATCATTTTTGTAAGGGTTTGATGATTTCGGCGAAGTCGGGGGTGAATTTCCTTACGAAATTGATTTTCCCGAAAAAAGACTGCATAAATCTCTTGTTATGGGGTAGCGGGAGTTGAGCTATGGATTTAATCTTTTCGGGGTCTATGCAAATTCCCGCTTGAGATATAATATGACCTAACAACTTACCTTCTTCAACATCAAAGATAGTCTTCTTAGGATTGCGTGATATACCGTATTTTCGACATCTTTCAAAAATCTGAGTTAAGTGTTGGATGTGTTCTTCTCTATTCTTCGAATACACCGTTACGTCATCTAAATATACAACCACACACTTAATTATAAGTCCTTGAAACACCACATCCATTGCCCTTTGAAAGTTCACTCCTACATTAATCAAGCTGAAAGGTATGCGTTTATAAGTGAAGGTTCCCCATTTGGTCCGGAAGGTAGTTTTTAATCGGTCTTCCTCTGAAACCAACACTTGGTTGTATCCTAAGAAACCGCCTAGAAGGGAGAAAATTTCCGAGCCTGACACAGTCTGTAGGATTTTCTCCTTCGATGGGATGGGATAATTGTCCTTTTGTGAAGCTCTATTGACATTTCAAAAGTCTACGCATAATTGGATCTCTCCTGACTTTTTCCTTACTGGAACAAGGTTCGCTACCCAGGCGAAATGTCTAACTTGGAAAATTATCTTCGCATCTAAAAGATTCCTTAACTCTTGATACATGAGGGGTTCCAAGGATGTGTGGTACTTCTGGAGCTTCTGTTGAAAAGGTCTGATTTCGGGTTTCAACGAGATAGTGTGTTGAATGATGCAGGTATCATACGTTTTCAAATATTTATAGGACCAAGCGAACACATCCTGGTATTGTCTGAATAATTTGAGGTAGGATTTCCTCTCCTCTTTAGATATCATTTTTCCAAGATTCACATACTTTGGGTTGTCTGGGGTTCCAAGATTTACAGTTTCGTGGAGGGGACAAGAGCTACCAGTCTTTGCATTTTTAGTTCCTTTGAATCGTTCCTTTAGATAAACAAATTCTCTAGATTCTCTATCCCTTTTGGATTTGTGTGAGCCTTTGGTTTATCCGCGTGTTGACCCTCTCGAGGACTAGTTTTCATTAGTTGTTCTTGGAACTCTTTATTGTCTATAGCGAGGTCTCTGAAATTATCTCTATTAGTCAAGAATCTTATGATCTGTTCATCCCCCTCAAGGAATTTCCAATTATAAATATTATTAGGTACCGATGTCTTGTAGAGAAGTTCTACAATGAATCATAAGGCTTTGTAATCTTCTAAAGGCGAGAGTCTTGAAGCAGCGGTGGCTAAGGAGTCAGCAAGGATATTCTTCACTCTGCGGATCACAGTGATATTGAAAGCTTCAAAGCATTCTATTAGCCTCTACACCTCCTAGTTGTAGTTCTTAATATGAGGGGAGTTGCAGTGTATAGTGTTTCTCACTTGTCTAATGATGATTTCCGAGTCTCTGAACACCTTTAATTGCTTGACATTAAGATCTATGGATTTCTTTAACCCTTGTACCAGGGATTCATACTCGACAGTGTTGTTGGTACACTCAAATTATAGTCTACAAGACAAGAAATGGAGTTTACCATTTTGATCGATAAGGATGCACCTTGCTCCCGAACCCTCTTGTGACTTGGATCCATCAAAATAAAGGGTCCAAATTTGTGAGTGACGATATCTATCCCAATCATTGTTCCTCTCTTAGATATTTTCTTCCAGAATACCTAACACTAGGTTTTGACAAAAGAGAGAATCTTCCATTGGCATCAAGAATTCTTCTTGAAAGGTCATTTCAGAGTTTTGAGTAAGAAAAACATCGGACAGGAGAGGAGAAAAATTGCCAAAGTGAGAATCACAAGAGTAGTTCCCTAGTATGGGAAAATCGATAGAGGCTGGTTCATTCGGGGTTTCTAGGTTAGCGACCGTATGTTTCAAGTATCTTTCCCTATTGATTATAATCATGTTCTTGTATCCCTTCAGCGGTAGCCAAAGGTGTGCCAGTCTGTACTAAAGTATCTGTTTAGTTTTTCGGACCAATATTGGCTTAATAATAGCCCATATGCCTCAGGGATATCCACCACAATGGTGTCAATGACCTGCACAAAATTAGGATGAGTGGCTATCCTGATCATCACCTCTTTGAGTTCCCCCATGACCTTGACCTAGGTCCTATCTAGTCGTATGACATGCTTATCACTTTTTAGAGGGACAACACCTAATTTATTAGAAATGACCAAGGGCATGAAATTAGAAGATGCCCTGGAGTCTACCACATAATTGTGGAGATTCCTGTTGAAGACTTCGAATGTTAAAAGGAAAGGTGGTACAAAATGCCTCTCCTTCTTGCCTTCTGAGTTGGTGTTTATTGTTGGTTTTCTTGCCAAATATGTAGGGGGAAGATTCTTCTCTTGACCATCGCTGGTGGTCGGGTTTTTTAATGAACTTAGAGCTTGCAACAAAAAGTCTTTCTGCTGAGGGATTCTACATTTATCCATAAATCATACATTAGCTTTCAGCTTCTTCAAATATTCTACCACATTGTAATTTAATTTAGGAGAATCATGAGTATGGATACTTATAGGTTTGTTACCGGGAGTGAAAGGTATTCTCGGGCGATCGGGTGTAAATTTATTTTGTGAGGCACGGGTGGCATTGGTATCTTTTGGGCTGGGTTGACCCTTACTATGTGTCTGTATCACCGATATCTCTGCGGGTGGTCCCTGAGATTTAAACAGATCATCCGAAGACGAAATCACATCGGGATCCCATATCAGCATGGCCGTGTCTTGTGGTGGGTCAACCTCATCCTAATCGACAATATTAAAGGCCGAACTGCTGGATGGTTCGGTCAGAGAGATTTTGTCTAGAAAATGATTGTCCATTAAATTCATGGCGTGGACCCATTGAGGGAATTCCCTTTATGAGTGGTTCTCCTGGTGGTAAGTACATAAAGAATCAGATGCGACATTCCCTAGATCAATGTTTAGGTTGGCTGGGGGAGGTTCATTTACTTTGAACGGTTGGTTTCTTTTAAAGAAAGGATTATAGGGTCTTTGGCTTTGGTTATCCTCACTCTCATTTCTTTTCATATCTATAATCTCATTTGATAATTTCTTGACCATGCATTGTAGGTCTTCTATATCCCCATTACCTTTGTCGAGAGTTATTTCAGCCAGCTTCCCTGACGGTCTAGTCAAGAGGATTCATCTCCTAGGACGGGGGTAGCTTTATTTTCTTGCTAGAGAGGCCTGGCCTTCTTTACATCCTTTCATCTGGAACTCTATCATCTTGGCCTCTTCAAAATTCTCCGCAAGTTTTTTCTTAGCGGCTTTCTTAACGAACATTTAAATAGAGGTCGGGAGCGCGTCGGGGATGATTTTAAGGATGGAAATTTATTTTAAAATGTAGAAACCTTGGAAAATCTGACTAATCCTTCATATGACAACTATAAATGATCGGCGATATTTTTGTAAAAATATTCAAATTTATAAGGATTTTATATAGTTATTATAAAATTTTGGCAATTTTTAAGGTAAAATAATTTTATCCTATAGAATTTGGGCGAATCATTTTTAAAATAACGAATCTCATTTTTGGAAAAACCATGGAAAATTAGCCCATGAGCAAAATTTAGCCCCTAAAATCATCCTTGGAGCGCGTTGGCATAGACCTCGATTTGCAACTCTTGAGTAGGTTTCACCGTGGGCTGAAATTTGTTTAGGATAGTTGTGAATCTTTGACCCTTTCTTTTGGGGTCATGGTGGCTACGAATAATTTGGCCATAAGGGCTCCCATGGTAGTTTCCTCGATGAATTTGTCTAGGAAATCCTTTTGGAATTTAGTCCAGCTGGTTATGGATCCTACTAGCAAATTAAAATACCATGTGGAAGCCGAGTTCTCAAATGTGTAGGGGAAAAGTATGCATACTACGTCTTCATGTTGAACATTCATAATCCTGATCGCGAGTATGAATTTCTTGATATGATCTTCGGGTAATCCTGAGGTTTCAGGATCATACTTGGGGAGCAACTTTTATGGGGGCCAAGGGAGATTGTGTACTCGTCCCGGGATGACCACAATGTCCCCGGTCAACCAAGGTTGGTTGTGTTGAAGTGGAACTTTTCTCTCCTCCTCACGACCGTTGTTCCCTTCCATATATTCAGACTCAGAGTCAGGCTCTTCCTCTTCCGAAAGGTCGTTAGGTTTGGATATGTCACCGAATTTCATCTCGGGTATGAGGTCAAGAGGTTATTGGATTTCGGTGATCACAAAATCTATTAAGTCTTCGACATAATGTACAAAAACTTCATTGGGAGTGCTGACTACTAGTCTGCTTTGTTTTTTTCTTCAAGGGAGGATGGGGGTGAAGGGAAACGTGCCGATTTGCTGGGCATAGGCTCTGGTAATCCTTCTAAATTGATTAACTTCCTTGTGAGGGAGGGAGTAAGGTATTTCAGGGTGAATATATCCTTCCTCGAAGATGTTGGGTATGTGTTATATTCTTTTCACGAGTAGTAGTGTTTGAGCGTCTGCGTCGGGCGCGCAGGGGGGTGTAGGGGGCGGAGCCCCCCGGGCGGGGGTTTGGGGGCAGCGCCCTTGAATTTTTTTTTTCGGGCCGACATATTTCCGCCAGGCCGACATATTTTCGGGACGACATATTTCCGGGACGACATATTACCAGGACGACATATTTCTGGGACCACATGATATTAGGTGGTTTTTCGGCACATAGTTTTTTGCCGATGGTTTTCTATTTTCTGTTAAGGAATTAGTGTTTTGGACTAATCCAGGTCATTGGGTTAGGGTTTTGGATGCCGCTGGCTCCTATATGCATATTGTATTGTAAACAATGTAAAAAAATGTATGAATATAATATATGCTGGTTTTTCCTAGTTTGGGTTTCCAGGTGAAAAATCTCTGTGTAATGTTTGTATTTGCAATTGTATCTTTTCTGTTCTTTTCTGAATATCAGTTTGCAGTAGATATTGTACAATGTTAGAATTTATAGGAGTGGGGTGAGTTATCTTCTTCAGGAGTACTCGGTAAAGGTGGGTTATCTCTTGGATGACTAGCCTTGCATGTGGGTCGTTACGAATCTATTGGCCGTTTGAAATGTCAAGAAACTTGAATATCCATCCATTCATTCTCAGACCCTCCTTCTAGCACCAATTTTGTTGATGGGGCCTTAATATCCTGATTCAACAACATGAACCAAACCTACCACCAAGGCCCAATTAGACTCTGCAGTGTTTGGAGTGGAATGTTTCTCCAGATATTACGATCTGGACAAATTATCGATGAGATTTTGTGTTTTCAGGTGAAGGCTCTTCCTTCACTTGGGATAGTTCTTCTCTATATTCTCTCTTAGATGGGGGCTAGTACGAGATATGCAATCTAGTATAAACCAATTTGACAAAGACAAGACAAAAGTTTTAACTATTAGGAAGGGGCCGAGCTTGGGATAACCTACTGCTCGAGCATGCAGACAACGATGTTATGCCAGAGGGCCTAGTGCTAATACTCTAACCGAACGAGCATCCGACTATTGTCTGAGAAAACTACTTAAAAAAAAGAAAATGTATATGTAATCAAGATCATGGCAAGCAAAATAATTCATCTACCAAGAAGCTCATCACATAGCTGAGGTAAACTACCTAGCATAAGGAAAAAGAAACACATATATAATCAAGATCACGGTAAGAAAAATAATTCATCTACCAGGACATTCATCACATAGAAGCACATCGATTTACTTTCATCAAAACATTACACCTAATAACTTGACAATAAAATTAATTTCTCTTATTCATTCACTGTAACATTCATGGAACAGGAAGGGAAGTAATTCTTCTCCAACTCCAATCATATACATCTGATGAAAAATAGCTCGTCTTTGGTCTATAAGGGCTTCTTAATTCATAACAGTCTCAAAATAATTATCAACAACCAAAAGAAAAAGGGTTCTTACAACAACCATCGACCCTTTGACCATCGGTCGATGTCCCTATTTATAATATAAAGTCTTAACAATAATTAACGGTAAAATACAATTTGAGCTAATAAAAAATGGCCATGTGGCATTATCATCTAACAGTCTTTCAACAATCCACCCGAGTTGTTTCTTGAAAAGGGTGAGCTCTTTCATAGTTAGACCATCTGATAAAGAGTTCTTCACAGGTGTTGGCCCATGGAAATCTATGCTGTTCCATTGGAGCCACATATATTCCCCTGATGTCTGTTGTGTGCACCCGATACTTTGCAAGGATAAAGTTCAATTTCTAAAGCATGGTTCTGTCTTTGATTGGATGTCCTGCGAACTGCTGTACTTTCCCTGGCTCTGCATTAGTGACCCTTACGCATTCTTCGACCCTTAATGCATCTTGTTCGGTGCATAGCTTGATTAATTCGTTTAGGTCAATTAACATATCGGGGATGCCGATGTCGGGGAGCCTGACATACTTCATCACTTCGGTGATTCCGTTTCAGTATTTCTTTCGGTTCTTCGGCGGGGTCACAGGACAGACTCTAGTCAGTAATCGGGAAGGTTTTGGATTACTGAGAGGGGGGGGGGGTGAATCAGTAATAGCAGAATTATAATCCTTTTTCTTCAAATGTTATATCAATGTAGAATTATTATCCAATAATGAGCAGTAAGAAATAAACAATCACACATATACACATCACACCAGTGTTTTACGTGGAAACCCAAATCGGGAGAAAACCACATAATTATTTTTCTTATATGTCTTGAATAATTACATTCATTGGAAGAACCAACTTCCTTTGTTTTCCAGCTGCAACTGGAAGGAGGTTCCAACCCCCTAGTTTCTTAGGCTACAACCTGAGGGAAGCTCCAACTCTCCAATTCTCTAGCTACAACCAGAAGGAGGCTACAACCCCCAATGTTCTCCGAATACAACCAGAAGGTGGCTACAACCACCTATCCTTACCCCTTCCTGCCACCCTAAAGTAGAAGTAGAATGATGGAACCACTATCACACTATCACTATGAGATATACCGCTGCAAACCTCTACCAATAAATCTGAACCATGCATCAACCATTCATCAACCTGTAATCAACTTGTACCATAAACAAGTGCATCAACCATGCACCAACCTGTAATCAACCTGTACCATAAAAAAGTGCATCCAACCATGTACAAATTATGTACCAATCATGTGTCAACTACTCATCAACTATGACTCATCAATATGTACCAACATCATCAACTATACACCTCATGTATATGTGCCAACTCATCAACTATTTGTCTCAACCATGTACTCAACATGTACCACAACCAAAAGCCCTCATCAATTTCATCATCCAAATATGATTTGTAGCTCTATAATAGACCTGGTGTATATGATCACATTCCTGCAAACCATCCTTAACTTTAAAAACAAGAGACTAGTATTTTCATAAAACTTTTCTTTAGTCTCACATGCCTAGTTTTAGATTAGTAAAAAACCCTAACTTGAAGTAATCATAACTTTGAACCTGTAATGTATAAAGATATGAAACTGATATACAATGTTTTTCAGTGTGTTTTATGCAATTCCTCCAAGTGTCACTACTTGGAACCTCTCAGAAAAGGAGTTATAGCAAAAATGGCATACCTTACTGAATTCTGGCTTATTCTAGAGAGAGACCTTGTAGAGAATGCCCTGCACAAAATATTTGATGAATTGATCTGAAACTGTTACAAAACATACTACAGACTGTACCCTAACCAAAAAATTTGGTCTCACTGAATTTGGATCTGTTATGAAGAAGTTATGACATTTTTACTCGAAACACCTGATTTTGACTAGTTTCAGGACTGGCCACAAAGCCTATTTTCCACGGAGTGTAACTCCCAAAATAAAAATGACCCACAAGCTGGATTTTTAGCCATAGATACTTGGATATGTTTTCTCACTTTCATAGAAATTTCAGGATTTGAATCATTATAGAAACAAAGTTATAGCAAAAATGGTGAGATGACCTGTAAATAACATACCTTAGAAATCACCATCAAAAGAATTTATCCTTCCTTGCATTTCGGCCTTCTTTTCTTCACTTTCCTCAGGATTTCAGCTTAGATATCATTTGGTAACCTCAGACACCTATATATATTCAATATTCTCAAGTGTGATTCAAATGAGAGAGCCTTGCCTCTTATTTATACTCTCCAAGTAGCTTCCTTAAAAACATCTTCTAGGTCACTTGTCCCACTTTCCTTATTTTAGGATTGGGTCCACTTCTAATTTCTCCACTAAATTTATTATTGAAATTATTTATTTTGTATTCACTTTGAATTATAATACACTCATCACTTCACTTTATTATTTACCTTTTAAAATCTCTTAAACCACTTTGATTACTTTGACCTTTTGGGGCTTCTAGATGACATATGAGGGTCCTCCAACTTCGTAAGGCCATAACTCTCAAACCGTGAGGAGTTATGTGATGTTCTACATACCACCAAAAATTTCATGACATGTACTATCCATATAGAATAGTATTATCTAAAAATATATCATAAATCATACCGTTACCCATGAAACAAACTTGGGTCCATTACCCAAACCAGGGGTTTCCAAATTCTCATGGCCATAACTCTCTAACAGTGAGGAATTATGTGACGTTCCACATACCACCGGAAATGACATGACAAGCACTATCCATCTAGGATATTTTCCCTGACAAGTTTAATTTCCTTCATCTCATTATTCCACAACTAAGCATGGGTTCTCTTACTCCACAAAGCGTCTTCATGTGAGGGATTTCACCATAAAAGGACCACTTTGGAGTTCATCCGTATTTACTTCTTATAAAACATGACAAAGCAATAATGAGTCATATTTACATCAAAAAATATTGGGTCCATTACCCAAACCTTTGTTCTATGGGGATTTCCTCAAGGGTTGACATCAATGACAACCAACATTAATCAACAATCTCCCCCTTTGGCATTGATGGCAACACTTTGATGCAATACTGAAATCATATCACTCATGCTCCCCTTGGAACCATGGGTTTTTCCTCTGCATCTGATAAATATTGTCCCCCTGGAACCATGCCTCTGTCCTTTGCATCTGATAAATCTGCTCCCCCTGGAACCATGCCTCTGTCCTCGGCATCTGATAAATCTCTCCCCTTTTGTCATCAATGGAAAATGTATCTTTCCATCCGGGGCTGCTCCCCCTGACATACTGTCCTCTTATGGTGCTTCCTCGTGTACATATAAGACATATAAGATAAACATTCATTTTTGGAGTATAAATAACTCCAAGTCTTTGGCGAAGATATTCAAAGGCTTCCCATGGAAGTGGATTTGTAAAGATGTCTGCCACTTGTTCTTTTGTGCCAACATACTCAACTCTGATGTTCTTTTCTTCAACCTGTTCCTGTAGAAAGTGATACTTGATTGGAATGTGCTTCGTCTTGGAGTGCATCATCGGGTTTTTTGAGATATTGATGGCACTTGTATTATCATAATATATTGGAATGGGCTCATCATAC